>CM062809.1:464464976-464747476 GCA_031772625.1 Pinus tabuliformis | reverse complement strand
TGCAAGTCGTTAAAAAAGGGGAGAGAAACCACTGATTATGTTAATGGCTATCAAGATACCATAGTATAATCTATATGGTGTGAATGAATGAGTTGAAGTCAAACACCACATAAAATATTTCTGTCAAAGGCCAATGACGAAAACCTGTCACTGAGAGAAAGGAAACTTGAAATTTATCTCTGCCATCCCTAAGGTACCGAAGGTAGTTTCTAAGTCAACTTCCTCGATATTGAGTTGATGTCAACAGGAAGCGACCTATCATAGGAGGGCCTTAATGTATCCCCCATCAATGACATGAAACAGGTATCAATATTTGAGAAAGAATGATGTTGGTGTGGAACTGGTTCAAGAATAACGTATATGAATGAAGTCATAAGAGTATAGTAGAAAATATCAACAGAAGGAGTTATCTTGAACATATAGGTGACACTTTATGGATTTGGAATCATTGACCCAAAATTGACTCTGGAGCCTTTTGATATGGTGTGATGAACCAAAGAGGCAAGAATATTTCCCAACCTAACAGTCATAGAGATGAAGTGACAGAGTGTCATGTTCAAGAGAGACTCACTCCCATTAATAGGTCGAGTATCCCATTTTCAAAATTTCCCCAACCATTTCTCGTTAGTACCTCTTTATTTTTGACAATATTGAGGAGGATAACATATGCTTGATCTATAAGTTAATCCTTCAGATGAATGCCTCTAAGTTTTTTTATGAACCCTGAGAAAGAACGGTTAAGTCCCGTCATGTTCGACGAGTCCAAAGTTGTTTTATTATCTTAGGAGTCTAATGAAGGTGTAACTCGCATTCTTTTTCATGTTTAGAGAGTTTTAAAAAGAGGTGAAAAATATAACTCCAAAGGTTCCTTTCTGTAAAATTTTGTTTTGAGTCTGAAAAGGCAGAAAATGATACTCATGAGAACCTCATAGCCATTTTCAACTAAGGTATTCCTTTTTTGTAAGAAGCCTATCTTAGTATGGAAAAGGATAAAGATTATACTGAGTAGACATTTTTTCATTTACTTTAATGAGCTCAAAAAGACAAGTTCTTGATAGTCTTTTCATGTTTAGGGAGTTTGAAAATTGTTGAAAGAGGACTCCAGGGGGGTCCTTTTTCATGAGTTTACAGATCCCTAAAAAGTGATAAAAGTATGGTCGACTATCAAAATTCCATGTTTGAACTAAAAAATGTCATTAAATCCTTCAAACAATCATTAACCTGCTCAGATCACCATAAAAAAGATAAAAAATATATGATACATGGTAAAATTAGGTCAAAATAATAAAACATAATAAAATAATGTTATAAATGACCATAAATAGGTGAACTGTAATTTTATTTTTACCATTTGCACTTTAACCTCTTGGTTAGTAATATTTGAGTGATTTTTCCCTTGAACTTTAGAAATTGATTGCAACCAATCGAGTGGCATGACTTCTAGAAAGATCTTGCATTTCTCTTTCTTTTGAGGGTTTCAATTTTTTATTTCATGCATAATTTATTGATTTTTGAGTGCTTTAGGGGTTTAATATTGCACCCTAGCTCCAGGGCACCATTTCAATGTTGAAATATGAATTGGAGCAGAAAAAGTTTCACTCAGAAGAGTGCTTCAACGTACATCCCAAAGAGGGGATGGTGTGATGCAACACTTTGTCCTCTTTTAGTAGGGTGTCCTAGGTGCATTTAAAAAAGAGGATTTGTGATTTTCACTCAAATTTTGCTCAATATTTTGCATGGAATTTGTTCTAAGGGTTCTTCTTATTACATTACATGTATCCATTATAACAAAAATGGCTTTGATTTGGTGAGAAAGAGAACATGAGACTCATGACATGGATGTTGGAAATGATCCAACAACTATTCAGGCTTTAAGAGATTATGGAATTATCAAGTTATTTTGGCTACCTGGCATGAGAGCCCAACTAGAATTATTGGAGTACCTAGTCAGAGCATGGGACATTCAGACACAATGCTTCAGGCTTGGAGCACATATTCTCAGCATATAGGTGGAAGATATTTATTTCTTGATAGATTTATCAAGAAGGGGAGCTCCTATCTCATTATCTGGTTTGAGAAGGGGGAGTTAGATAGTCAAACTATATTGTTTCACAATGTAGACCTCATTCCAAACAAACAAAAACTGGGAAAATCAAGATTAAGGATGTGGTTCGTTTGTCTCTGTAGGCAATCCCTTTTATCATGGCTAGATTGGATGGAAGTGCTACCTTGCATTTGGCTAACAGGTCCTAAATACAATATGCATTAGAATTCATAGAGCCAACAATGTTCAATTGGAGGGAGGGGGTGTTACAAAATATGAAGGAACAAGTTATTAAATAAAAGGACAAAAGGCTAAGAAACTTTGGATATTGCTCCATCTTGATAGCATTTTCATTAGAGAGGATTCCAATTTTCCATCCTCAACATATTTCTATTGAGCTTCTAGATCTGAGAGCTCCACATATGAGGCCATGGGTAGAACTCATGTCTCGACATGCAGGTCCTTCTTCCATGAGCTTCAAAAATATTTTCTTTTGATGGCTACATATGCAACTCATTATGATTGAAGACTACCCATATGCCGAAATGGACTTTTGAAAAACACCGAGAGCTCATGCTACCTAAAGGTGGGAAATGGGGAAACATGGATAAAACAAAATTATATTTTACAATTTTTATTTTTATTTCCAATGTATCCAAGATTAACTATCGATTTCACATGCATATGTTGGACTTGCTTGACTAGTGGGTTCATACTATCTTCAACATTCGTGAGAACCACTACATGCACAGATTGGAGCAGAGGTTGTTGTAGGGGCACAAGAGGAGATGCAGGACCTCAACATAATTAAGTCTATTGTAAAGTTCAAGTGTCACATAGAGGAATTCACCCAAACGATACTAGAGACTCAGGTCAACCAGATTCCTATGAGACTAGAGCAATATACCATTGGGGTGACTGATCACATTAGTTAGTTGTTGTCCAAGGTATCTTGTGTGGTTATTTGTTACCATGAACACCATTAGGGCTAGTCTACTAGGAGGCCACTAAGACATATTCTAACTATATGTATTTTTTATATGATATGCCATGTGGCCATATGTGTCTTGGAAACAAGTTTTTGTAACACCAAAATTTATATATAGTTATCTATCTATCAGGGTTTCCTATTTTCTCTATTATCTTGTTAAATCAATGTTTGATGTGGATCTAATGTTTATTTAGATATTTCACAAATGTCTGTCTAAAATGTGTTTTTCTAATGCATCAGTTAATGTGTTAATACTTCTAGGAATGTGCTGATATTGGATAAAATCAAAATTTCTTTCTAGAAGGCGAACCCTTAAAAACATACGAAGCATAGTTGGACTTCTTACTAACTAGACATTAGTTAAATGTAGTACTACAATTTTTGAGTCAAGTATGACCACTATATGGTGGATTCCATGAGAAATAACATTAGACAACAACTAAATCACAACCTTATACTTAGCAATGTTACTGGTAGAGCGAATGAAACAAATCCATTATAAACTCACCAACTCGCCACAAAGAGCATAGATAGCCCACGTTCTGGAGGAAAGATTCTGAGTACTATGAATAGCGCCATTAGCATAACCAACATATGGATGAAGGGACACTTAAATCTAAAAGCCAAATGTAAAAGAAGATTAATAGAGATGGTAGGAAACTTCGAACACACTCAACACACCTATAAACAGTATGAACATAGTGACTACGCAAAAATGATTTAAGCATAATATTTTTGAGGTACAACCCATTTCTGGTTGCGCCAATGGAATTCCATCAAAATAAATAAGCTCGTAATCCGATTTCGCAAGGACATGTTTCAATATCTGTGAACTGAGCCACATTGGCACAAAATTTCTAGACCCTAACTTATCGAATTCTTGATCATATAATAGGACTAGGTCACCTTCTAAGAAGGCATGAGGCCTAACATTCTTGTTATATTGTTCCTTAACATGTTTCCTTTGGGCCTCATTGGCCATCATGACAATGCATATAGTTTCATCTAATCATGCTAGATGCAAGAGAGACTCTTTTCCATGGAAGTGATGGGGGGAGTTTGACAATAAGTTTCAGAGATGGAAACTTGCACTCGATGGGAAGGATTTCTTCCCGACCATACACCAATTAGAAAGATGTGAATCTAGTAGCATCTCAAATAGAGGTTCGATATTCCCACAAAGCTACATAAAGGATGAGGTTCCAATCTATTTTGTGGATTGCTATCATGTGTTGTAAAATTATTTTCAAAACTTTGTTGATAACTTCTACTTTCCCATTTTCCTGTGGGTAATAGGGAGTTGAGCTTTCATGGTGAAGACCCAATGTGGCAGTAAGTTCAAACATCATGTGGTTTTCTAAATTCTTCCCATGGTATGTAACAATAGCTTATGGTACATCGAACCTTGCAATGACATGAATAAATAGGAACAAGGTATGTGTTTCATCATTGTTATTTTATGTAGGCATCGCCTCGTCCCTCTTTGCAAAATAATCTACCACCAAAATGATGTATCCATGCCCCCCAAATGAGTGAGTATTACATGTTATATATTCAATGCCCCATTTTGGGAAGGGTCCAATGATGATAACATGATGTAAAGGAGTAATAGGAGCATAAGTTTTACGATGATAGATCTAGTAATCATGACACTTTTAGACTACAATAATGAAATCATGAAACATAGTAGGCCAAAAGTAGCCAACATGAAAAACCTTATGTGTGGTGGAATAACCAGACATATGTACATCACATTACCTAGCATGACATTCATTTAGAGCTTTCTTGACCTCCTCGTGGGAAAGGAACTATCTAAAAATGGTATTGATACCATGACGACAAAGGGTGTCGCCAATTAAATTATAATTATTAGCCTAGTATCGAATATGTCTCTAATTAGAGAGAGTGGTATCGGGCTAGAAATTTTGGGTCTGGAGATAGATAATAATATCCCCACAACATGGATTAGATGAACCTATCAGAAGCAATGGCTCGGCAAGAATAGAATCATCTGAGGTAGACTCAATTTCCAAAGAAGGAAGGTCGTAGATCAGTTCGACAAAGACTAAATATTTGTTGGAGTTGGACTTGATGAAATCCAAATGGAATTTCGGGATAATAACAATCCATTTGGTGTACTCCCCCCCAAAAAAATTATCGTGACAAGATGTATGTCATTGGGTTGTAGTTTGAGACAACCATAGTCTTGCAAAGAAGGATGTGGTGGAGAAAACTTTGGAAAACTTGTATGACTCCCAAAGCTAAATTTTCAACGTGATTATATTTTATTTTTGTGGCATTTAAGTTCTGACTCAAATAATAAATGGGATGTTTGTCCCTACATCGTATTCTTGGACTAATACAATGGAAATTGTAGTAACTGTGGTAGCGAGATACAAGAAGTAATCAAGTTGATAATTTGGGGGATAGAACAATTATTACTGAACTAGAACATCTTTAAAAGAATCAAATTCCTTTTGGGAAGTGTCATCCCATCGGGAGGGAACCCTTTTCTTCAAAAATCAAGTAAATCCTTTAGTCAATTCAAAATATTCGGGAAAAAAAGTTAGTATAAATTTAGCTTTCCCTTGAAGGTGTTGTAACTGAATGAGAGAGGAGGGAGAAGGAAAATTGAGGATTGCATGGAAGTTAAGTGGATCAATAAAATTTCTTTGCTTCGACATAATGAAGCCAAGAAGTTGACTAGATTGAATGCAAAACACACACTTTTCCGGGTTGAGCCTAATATTATAATGTCGAAAACATAAGCATATAACCTAGAGATGCATCACATGATCTACATGATGTTTCGAGTGGGGAGGTAGGTCACCCAAATAGGGTTCTATAATATGCTTAATTTCATGGAAGGCATAATTCATATTCCCCTAAAAAATAGCACCAAAATTCTTCAAACCAAAAGGGAGCTTTCAATAGGAAAATGTGCCCCATGGATAGATAAATGTTGTTTTATGTTGGTCTAATGGGAGAAATTTGATTTGGCTGTAGCCATAAAAATCATTTATAAATGAAAAAACTTCACTTCCAGTACAATCATCAATAATCTGGTTGGTAAACGGGGTAGATTAATTTTCCTTAAGAAAATCATAGTTGATGTCCTAATAATCGAGACACACACAAATCGTGCCTTGTTTTCTCATTATAGGAACAGTGTTCGAGGCCCAATCAGTAAGCAAAACTAGATAGATGAATCCAACACGTAGAATTTTTTCAACCTAGGCTTTGATAGAAATAACTTTCTTAGGATGGATTGGACGTAAGTGTTGTCTAACTAGCTTAATATTTGGATACGTTTTTATTTCATGTACAACAATATTTGTATCAATACCTAGAATATCTTCATATGAACAGGCTAAAACATCCCAAAATTATTGGAAAAGGGCTTTATCGATAGATCTTGACCTCTTTTGTAATTGCAATTTTGGGTTTAATCAAAATATAAAGAGGAACAATCTCTTAAATATTCAATAAATTATTCTCAGAATCAATGTCATGAATAGATAGTGAAATTTTAGATATATCAACAACATTAGGTGAATAAACATCACTAATATTATTCTCAGAGGTATCAGGTAGTAAGGAACGATGATGATTATCATCCCACGACACATCATCTAACATCATGACTTCCATAACTCTCTCATCATTAGAAAATGTACTCGAGAAAGGATTAGAAGATGATACATAATATTGGGAATGATCGACCCAATATATCGAGGAGGAGAAATGAGAGTGTGTTGAACAAGCCAAATAGATAGCTTTGTATTTGAGCTCAACATGGCTAAGTGTCATGGGCTCAATAAATGTATCAATATTAGAAACATTGGTACTACCCAAGGATCAGATGGAGTAGTACAAGAAGAGATCATGTTGATAAAGTAAATTAGATTCAGGTTGTCGGAATGAGGAAGGGGAAAAGGAAGAGGAGGAAAGGAAAAGGTTCCCATTAGGGAATAATTCTTAAGCAATCCCACCCCAACATGTTGAAAAGGTAGTGGGGATCACCCATAAGAGGGATGCTTCCAGTAGTTTGAGAATTGTTTGCAAAGAAGGTTAGTTGGTCAATGGCCAAGATTTCCCCCTAGCGAGGGAAATCAAACATTGTAAAAGATTTCAAAATGATAACATCCATAGTATAAACCCATGTATGGCCCAGTAAAGGGTTATAATCCAATGGCTCATCTATAACTTTAAATTCTACTGACACCCTCTTTCCAGTTAATTCTACTTGTAATGAAGTCAAAATTTCATAAGAATTGAATCCTCTTCCATTAAAGACTTTTAGAGTAGTAGGCGACTCATCGAATTGTGGAGAGCAAATAGCCTTATAGCAAGAGAGTGAAATGATACATGTCAAAGCTCCTTTGTACACAATTATTCGATGAATGGCATTACTTTGAACAACAACCTAAATGATAAAAGCCAGTTGCATTGGAAGTTTGGGTGTATGGTTCTCATGATTAAATACCACAAGGCTAGAATATGAAGGATCGATGCTTACAATTTTGGCAAGTAAAGCCTTGTTCTAGGCGGGACAATTTTACAAAACCTCAAGAGTTGACATAGCTGAAGGAGAGTGAGCTATATACTCAATTATGGTATAATTATATCCAACACTCGCATGAGGATTGAATGTCTATTTGTGAATAACACACTTGTGAGTTTTAATAGTTAATTCAGTTGGAACCGTATTGGGAGTGGGATCCGAAGTAGATGAGAGAGAAATGATAAGTTGATCAGTAGCCTTACTAGTCGAGGGATTTGAATTCTCGCAGTCCTTATTTATTGTAGCCACCATAACTTCATTTTTCTATTTAAGGAACGATAGATGATTTAAGGAATTGATTTAATTCCGCCCGATGTGGACAGTCCTAACTAAAATGCTCCTCGTTATAGATTGGACAAGGATAACGAGGCTTCCCTTTTCATCAGGAGATTGATTATTTTATTTTTCTTATAGAGGATTACCTTTCTTATTTTTTTCCTTTTCCTTTATTTCTACTTCTTATTTGTTGAGATTTTCCTTTCAAGGATTGGATGACATTAATCTCAGAAATAGTAGTCACAGGAGTAGTGGAGGACGTGTTTTGGGCACCAAGAAAAGGAGTCAAACTAGATAGCTTACTCACTAACTGTTGGCTAGAAGAACCAATCATGCCATCAACGACATATGATTCTTTACGAGGAAGTTTTGGAGAAGTATTTTCAGGTCTTAGAGAATTAGGTATTTTACTGTAGAGCATGCCAGATTGTGTATAAAGTAGATAAAGGTTTTTGGCATGAGGAATTACTTTCTCCTTTGGACCAAATGACAATGATGTTGCCACTCATGAATATGATCGGAAATGTGAGTGGAATCATATTTTTGAAAATTGGTCAAAAGTTCGATTCCATTCTCATATTAAATTCGAAACTTAAAATGGGTTAAGAATGTGGTTGCTAAGGAACTGAAATTGTTGAACAAAGCTTGCGATAACTCAATACACTAGTTTTATTTTGTATCAGTAAGTTTCTTCTGGAGAAGTCGTAGATGGATAAAATCATCATTTAAATAGGTCAAAGAAAACCATAAATGATAAATCATAATATGCGTAGACTAATCTTCTCCATGATTTCCATTGATCTTTAGGATATCGCTCGATAATTTTATAGGAATGACCGACCACCATGGAGAGTGAAAAATGGGATCATTTGTAAGCTAGGTTAGATCAGGAAATTCAAGAGTTGCCACAAATGGAAATTTTCTCTTAATGTATGATGGCAGGTATCATGGGTAAGATGGAATCACTTGAGAAATAAGTATTTGTGCTTCTGGATGAGGAGGATTTTGGTAGCCTAGATAAACAGAACCTTGTTTCCCAATTCCAAGATATCCTTGAAAGGGTTGAAATGGCTAGGTTTGGATTTGCTGACGTTGGTAAGGAATTTTAGGAACACCTTGATATGATTGCCTCATGGAATTTTGCATCATCGCTACATCAAGTTAGATGGATTGTGCCTATTCCATGCCATGTATAGGTTGATTCACTTGCATTTGAGGAAAAGTTTGACCAAGCAATGGAGGTTGTAAGGAACCTTGAAGAGGCTGGGTAAGTGGGACTTAAGAGGTCCTAGATATGGATGGAACATGTTGAGTTAGAGGTGTAACCTGCAAAGGTTGAGTTACTTGAGATAAAGTTTGAACAAGTTGAATAACAGACTGACAAGTAGGAATCAGAGACATAGGTGTAACAGGTTAAGAATTTTGAATTTCTTTCACAATAGAACTAGGTTGTACAAGAAATCTAGGATTCCAAGGGTTGGAAACCATTCCAGGAAATGGAGGACTCGAATAGGGTATAGTACTAGCTTCCAGTGTTTGATCAATATAAGGTTGAATTCTAGCAACATGTTTCCCCCCTACTAAATGATAAGGGGAATATGGAGAAAAATACTCTTGTGGAGGAGGGTACCCATTGTGAGGTCAAGTGGGTTGTTGTAAATCTCCATATCCCCTGACATATAGATCAAAATGTTCCTCCACTAAAGGTTGAGATGGAGGAAGAGGATAAGACTGTGTGGTGCTCACCAAAGAAGTACTAGATGGTATTAAAAAAGAGGATAACATGGGAGAAGTCCACGGGCTAGATGTTGCACCAAAAAAGGTACCAAATAAGGATTGGTAACCATGTGGGATGGACGCACCACCATACAAATGTGTTTCGGGTGATGTTACAAACATGGAAGTAGTAATAACGTGGATTGTCTTGGTCATGGTGGTAGATGCAAGTTGAGAAACAATAATAGACTCAGTCATGGTGAAATTTCCCAAGGGTTGTCGAAGGAAACTCTAAGGTGAGTTGAAAACAGAAGAATCAGGTAAAGTATTTTGTATGGGAGTATGAGGAGGAGGGAATTGATAGAGATGAAGCCCTCTTAAATGAAAAGGGGTAGAAGGATGAGGCTCTTCTTGAGGAATATACTAAATACTTAGAACACTAGGTGGAGATTGCTCACCATTAGATCCAATATATATGGGTTGTGCTCGAGTCAAAACTAAGGAAGAGAAGAGGAAGGCCCTGAAGTAATAGGTGTAGTTAAATGAGGTGCCTCAGGTTGTATAACCTCAAGTTTTAATGTTTCTGATTTAGGATACTTAGGTCCAATAAACTTAGGTAATAAATCATTAGGTGCTTATGTTTCGACTGTATCAGACTCATGAGCTAATTGGGAAGTGATTTCGGGTTCAACACTCACAGGAAGAGATGATTTTGGTTGGTCCATTTTAGGTGTAGGTCCAAAATGGGTAGCTTCGAAAGTACCAGATTTGGTAGCTTGCGTATTTCTGTTATTTTGACGATGTCCAGGTGTTGTCTCAGGAGGTAAAGGAGGAAATGTTTGCATTCGACGCAAATGATGGGGTTGAGGAGGTTGTTCTGCCACGATGGCTTAATATATTTTACAAATTAACAACAAAAATAAATAGAAAAGGGATAACTAGAGATAAAGGTTTACTAAGAAATTGTGAACTACAATATACAATTTTCTAGAACCAGGGATTTACATATGGGCAGGAAATCTCCCCAAATGTTGTGTTCGGTGTATCATAGTATAAAAGGCGAACGAATTGGCTACCTAAGGTGGCATAGCAACCTAGTGGGGACTTCCGAAATATACCCAGAAGTACATGGAAGTGTATTTCGTAGTAGAATTTTATAATGCAAAATTGTATGATGAGAGTGTTCCCGTATACTTTTCATGTCTGGAGAGCTAGCTGATATACCCTAAGGTATGTAGAGAATAATCTGATACACTTATGTACGTGCAAAAAATATCACCTTTGAAATGTAACATTGGAAAAAAAATGACATCTCCTGCTCTTAAAGACAATGGAACATGTCTCTGGGCTAGACCTCTAGTTTTTTTTATTTATGTTCCAAATTCTCCTTAAGGTTGACGTAGTAAATTTTAGAGTTTATATTGAATTAATTTTCAGTTTTCAAAGCTCACCACGAATTTCACCTGAATATCCTAAAATGCAATCTAGCATGATAATAAGAAATATTTTATTTTCAATGAAAATATGTCTATGAGAAGTAAGAGATTCAAATAGTAATGCCATAAGAAATTATTGCATCAAATAACATTTCCTAATCAAAATTCTCAAATGCGACTATTCTAATTTCTAAATTTCACGCAAAACCCTGAATGCAATGCAAAATATGTAGAATGATAAGTTTTGTCTTTTATTTCCACTTAATCTTCAATTGCAATGAAAACTAAGATGCAACTAGATCACTGATAAGAGAAATCACATATAATTACCACTGTAATATGAATTTCTTCAAATAATCAATGATTAAGCAAAAAATTTGCAAAATAGCTAATTGACAAGAACAAAGAAAAATCCAAAAAAATCTTATCAAAAGCTATCAAAACCAAAGAAAACATAATTAAATATTTTAGATATAAGGATACACTTAGAGACAAAATGAAAACATGTTGGACAAAATAAAATCAGAGAGCGAGGCAACAAAAATATTTTTTTGCATCTTATAGGAATCAGTGAAAGTGCAGATCAACGTGCACCAATGATTTGCAATGCAGGTACAGAGAACAAGAAAGTGCACTAATGAAATTTGTCTCTGGACCAGGGGGTGCGCTGAGGCAGATTTAGCCAAAACATGACACAAAAAACCAAATCAAGCTCAAGGAAGGTGTTTCCCTAAGGTAAATCAATGTCTGATTGAATCAATTAATGTCACTTGAAGAAGTGAAAAGGGTGCTACGTTTAAGGAAAGCACTAAGGGAGGAGTTTCCAATTTGTTATGCAGGATTTTCGTGATTGCAGACAAATATGAATTCCCTAGGTCTAGTGGTCTGACCTAGAACAAGATAAGACAAAAATAATGAAGTTTTCCTTAGAGAAATTAGATAATGGGAAATAAGCCTACCTATAATCTATAGAAGGACTTTATTTCATCCTATCTTATAAGCTCCAATTGTAGCTCCAAAAGCTATAATTAGGAATTTCACACACAACTAAAAGAAGCAAAGGATCCTCAACATCCACATAGCATAATATAAATTATCTATTCAATGAATCAGCATGGCATTGAAATACATGATTGTAAACATAGCACAACAAATATAGGAAAACAAGATACTCTTTGTACTGACAAATATAGGAGAGAGTTTACAACCATAAATAATAATTGAATTTGTAGATGTCTCTCCAACTTGACTTGTCCTTCCTCATCACAAAGAACACCTCAACATCAACCCTAATGCATGAATATGATGACTCCTTTAGGTTCAAATTAATAGCATAATAGTTCTATCAATCTCCAAAAGCTAGACCAGACCTTATGGGAGGCAACAAATTTATAAGAGGAGTATGGTAGTTTAGGAATTCATATCCAATTACCAATCTAGGCTTGACAACCACTTATGATGCAAGGATGATCTCAAGGGATAAGAGATGAGGTCTGAAATATAGGATTCAAATTCTCTATCCATGGTAAATGGTTAAAACTACCTTGGAATCTTCTAGTAGAGGAAGCTTCAGAAATATCCTTTATTCCTCCAGAATTTATAAAATTAGCGAAGATGCAGAAGGGACCAATAGGTGACTAAGGAGGTGAATAATGAGGCAAAGTGTGTTGGGGCTAAATATGATGTTTTTAAGCAATCTGTCCCATAAACTCGGAATTTTCGGAGAGTTGATGCTTAGGGATTTGTGAAGGGATGATGACAAAGTGTTCATGGATATTGATTGATCTAGTTTTCGGGCCTATTGACTGGATGTGACAAATTGGCCTATAACACTATAAACCCTCCTCAATTCAAATATATGTAAAAAAATCAATTAAAAGATTCATTATTCAAAATATTTCTTATTCAACTGCATCTAAAAGTCATCTTCTTCTCTGCAAAAGCCCTTCCAAAATTCATAGAAAAATTACCTTATAACCCTATCATAATATAATGATTTCTACTTATACATATTATTAAAATATCTCACTGATCTCTACCTAGGTTTGATCTCTGTAGACAAGAAGAAAAGAAATTAGTGAACAAGAAGATCTATCATCTTTTCTTCTTGCATCAGCTACATACTTTCAGATCTCTGAGATTCAAATCTCTTCCATGCTCCCTCATGTGCTCCTATTAGAAGACAAATCACCACAAAGAACTCATCAAATACAACAAGTTTATATACCTCACTTTTCTTTATATAACCACTTGATATCACAAAATACTATAGGAAAAAACAAAGGTATTTTTTGTTGGTAATATTGACCATGTCAATTTATCCTCATGCACAAAAATTCCATGGGAGAAACCTTGGTTTCACTTGTGGTTTTTTATTTTCATCACCTACAATCACAACCATAGGGATGATATCTATCTCCTAGTGGCTATAACCACACTGTCTA
Organism: Pinus tabuliformis; assembly: GCA_031772625.1. Lineage (NCBI taxonomy): Eukaryota > Viridiplantae > Streptophyta > Pinopsida > Pinales > Pinaceae > Pinus > Pinus tabuliformis. The sequence continues at coordinate 464,734,005 of CM062809.1, read as the reverse complement.
AATACGCTTCCTAATGGTCGTGAGCTCGCTAAGGTCTTCCTCCCAGTGGCTATGCTTTAACTTAGGCCAAAAATGCTCCACTCAATCCAGAACTTGGCATACTTATTCCTCCTAGTTTGTAACACCTGTATAGCTGATTACAGCCTCTTCAACATCATAAAAATCCTATGTAGGCCTCAGCCAAACCTATACCTCTTCCTACACTCCGACCTCTTCCCGCATTACAAGTGTTGACCATCAAATAATCCATGTAGGCATGAAGAAAACATATTGTGATGATTCATCAAACAATACACATAGGCATACTGAGATGGGAGATATACTGAGACAAACAATCCATGTAGAAGTCCATGTAGACCTATTGTAACGAGAGCATAGTGTAGTTTTACAACAAATTCATGTAGATATGTTATGAAGAGACCATAGTGTAGGTTGAAATCAAGGACAACACATGAACCATAATTCCAAGAAAAAAATGTTTCCAAGTAGATTTTACTATGGAATAAAACATAAAAACAGTATCAAAAGGCATTCAAATCAAGAAAATAAAAAACACACTCAAGAAAAGGAAAAGGGAAAATTCAAACACACAAAATTAAATAAAATCATAATAGAAATATATACAAAATTATCCAAAAGGAGATCATGCAAAGTATCTCTTTAAAAACCATCCACTGAATGAGAGTGACTTAGGTTGACCTTCCAAAGTTTGCAATCAAAATGTGGTGGGTATGATATTTTCTATAACAATGAAGGATCCCAACCATAACTTTCGAAACTTGGTGTGTTCCCCCTTGTCCTCGTATGCCATATCCCATTTTAGAACCAGGTCACTAACTTAAAAATCCATATTAGAAGAAGACGCATGATCAAACCATCACTTTGCTAGTTGTTGATGTTGATTTAACTTGTTTTTATATTTTTGTCTCTCTTCTTATAATTTTAATAAAGCATTGATTCTATTTTCCATAGTTGATAAATTAATATCTTGGACACTCTGGGACAATTACAGAGAAGGAAGAAAGGCATGGGGTGTAATATAGCTTATCTATCATAAACGACGAAAAGGGTGAGTTGCCAATAAGAGCTTTTAGTGTGGCCCTATCAACCCATAATGCATTAGATAGTGCATATGCCAATTTTTATGCTTTTCTGAAACTATTATTTTAAGGATTTTTAGTACATTCTTGTTTGACACTTCATCAAGACAATTTTCTTGAAGATAATAGTTTTATGAATATTTAAATTTACCCATTTTTATACGGTATACGCATCTACTTCATGATATGAGAAATAAGATGCATTGTAAAATACCTACGACTTAGGAACACCAAAACAAGTGATAATTTGAGATTAAAGAAAATTAATGATTTGATTGGCATATACCACATGCAAAGGTGCTTCCTAAACCCATATGGTAAAATAATTTGTAGTGTTTATAATACATTTATGTTGTTGGGATGAGGGGAGGAATAATAGGTTCAATTATGTCCAATCCCCATTGTTGAAATGGAGCTTCAACAGTGATAGGATGTAGGGGAAAGACAAGTTTTTCTCCTACCAAGGGTCCTTTGGCCGGTCTTGCGTTTTATAAGAAGGGCATGGGCATATTTAAATAGAGTGTGCCAATTAAAACCTTCCGTGTGGTGGTGTCTCCACCAAAATGTCCAACAATAGGGCCATACTATAGTTTAGAAAATATTTTTGAAGCATCTTCCTACTCTAGACAACAAAGTAACACCCTGTCATAATTATTTTATAAATAACGTTATTAACGAGTTAATAAGGTTTCTATTTTAACTGTAATTCTCTTCTATGAGTTGCATTGAGATGAGTGATGGTTGTACCATTTTCCAAGTAAAACATAATGTTTGAATACCATGAATTGGGATCATAATCGTGACAGAAGAATTCATTTTGCACTAAATATACTTCGTTGTTTAGAGAGGTATCATTAGGAAAAGTGGAATGGTTGCTAGGAAAAGAAATAGATACAATATCCAGCTTACAAAGACCCTAAAATTTAATAATTTGTGTAGGTTTAATTTCCAGGTCAAATTATTGTAAGGTTTTCATCCCATGATCGCTTTTCTCCCCGAGTGTAGGTTTAACTTCCAGGTGAAATTATTGTAAGGTTGTCATCCCATGAGCGCTTTTCTCCCCGAGTTCCTTCTGAATTAAATAATTTCTAACCACTGGGCTGAGACTATAACTTTTGTCCTAGATTTAAGTATATAGAAACAAAATTGCTTAACTTCTTTGCACATGGAAAATGCTTTATTTTCCATTGGTGCATAATTTAACTATGTTCCCTTAAAAGTGAAGCGCATGAAAGCCACAGGGATTTAAATATTAGGATCAACTTTTTACACGAGCACATCAGCATAGGTAGAGTTTGAGGAAAAAGTTTACAAAAGAAAATCCTTGGAAAAAAAACGACTAATTAGTAAGAGCCTCCACAATAGCTTGTTTAATAGTTTTAAAGTCTTTTTTGTGATTCTCCCCACTTAAAAAAATCTATTTTCTTTACTAAATATTGAAGAAGTTCTACAATTTTGGAGAAACTAGGAACAAATCTCTTGAAAAAATCTTCCCATGAAAGATTTCATGGCCTTTATGGAGTTTGGTGGGGTTAAAGCATTGATGTCTAAAATTCTATCAGGATCAATTATGATTCCATATTTAGAGACAACACATTCTAGTATTTTTCCTTCAATAACTACAAAAATATATGTTTTAGGGTTAAGAGAGATTAAAATTTTTCTACACCTCTCAAATACATTTTTAAGTGTAGCAAATGGTCAAACATTTTTTTTAGAAAACAATAACATCATCCAGATATATGACTATGGATTCATTAATAAGTCCTCTAAAAGTGATATCCATCACTCGTTGGAATGTTGGCCCTGCGTTTATCAATATGAAAAGGTACCCCAAGGAGTTCACGATGTTGTCTTTAGTTGGTCAGTAGGTTCTACCATAATTTGATTGTAACCTGAGAAACCATCCAAGAATCACAACATATCAGATCCTGAGACACAACAGAGAATTTTCTCCATGGATGCCAACGATAGTGATCTTTCTTAGTGGCTCTATTTAAATTCCTAAACTTGACACAAAGATGGTTGTCACCATTTTTCTTTATAATAGGTACTAAGTTAGCAATTCATTGAGTGTGTGACACAAGAAAGATGATTTTGGCTGCCATGAGTTTACTTAATTATTTTTTAATTGCAAGCTCCATACTTGAATGCATTTTCCTATGTTTCTGCTAAAATGGTTTGGTTTTGGGTTTCATAGGAATAACGTACTACATAGTATTTGGATTTAATGTATTGAAATGTTTTTAGGTCCAAGAAATCACATCTTTGTACTTCTTGAACAAATTAATGAAATTTGACCTTTCCTTGGGAGAGCAATTTATTCCTAAATTAATCCATTGTGGGTTATCTTTTGACCCCAAATTTATGACTTCAATTCCCATGATAGAGTTATTAGATTCAAACATTCTTAAATATATCATGCAATTCATATAAATTCTCTAATTTTAGAACATATTTAGGTATTAGTTTTACCATCTTGAAGTGTTCATTAGGTAACAAGTGTTTTTTAACTTGAGAAAAATCCTCCAAATTCTTGTCAAGAGTCATCTCATCAATGATTGCACATTGAATATGCCTTCCATATGTAAAAAGTCGATTATCTATTTTTCATCATCAAACACATGCCCATTAGTGACACGTTAGGTATGGATGGTCTAAAATGTAACTATAATGAAAAAGAATCAGGTTCAAAATTTTCAACTCAGATAAGCATAGAAGCTATGTTAGATAACAAATCTACTTCTTGATTTGTATTTCCAGAAATAGAATCAATACTGAAAGCTAGAAACTTTGATATTAAATCTTATGCCTGTGTTTGGTAAGCCTTAAAGTGTGCTAAAAGGGAATGAATAGAATTTTTATCCTTTCTTAACAATTATTTGAGAATCACTCTAGGATCTTAAACATTCCACTCCAAGATCTAGAGCTTTGCGAAGTGCCTGAATAAGAGTGTCGTACTTTGCAACATCGTTAGTACATTGAAATTTTAATCTACGTGTGACAAAAAAAATTATTTCCTTTAGGATCTAAAGCATACATCTAAGAACAAGTCCTTCTTTAGACTTAGAACCATTGAAATACAATGACTAGATTTAAAATTTATGAAGAATTGACATATTACTGATATCAATAATTTCATAATCAATTGTAACTAATACATTGACTATTTCTAAATCAAATTATTGTTCTAAATTTAAAATTGGAGATTTTTTTAAAAAAAAACTCCAAAGAAATATTCAACAACCAAGAAATCATCAGCCATTATTAGTTCGTTTGAATTTTTTAAATAAGAAATCACATGTTTCATGTATCGCTTCCTGTTCATTTTAATTGTATTTTGTTCCCCTTTCCAGGGTAGCCACACTTTAGTCAAATCAGTGTCCATAAATCCCTAAAGGTGTTGTAGCAAATCCTTACTTAAAAACAGTCAATACACTTGAAGAATGTCAACAATCATAGTATCTATAATTTTATGGACTCTATGGTCTTGTGAAAATTTTATCAAAACATCATTCAATCCCACCTGTTATACAAATCTATGACTGAGAACAAAAGTATCTTCCCTATGCCTAGTGGGCTGACCTAGAACAACATAAAGAAAAAGGGACTAATGTTTTCCTTAAAGTAAATTGATAACATGATGAAGCCTAAATAAGAAATCATATGTTTCATGTATGGCTCCTTGCTCATTTTAATTTTATTTGGTTCCCCTTTACATGGTATCCACACTTTAGTCAAATCAGTGTCCATAAACCCCTTAAGGTGTTGTAGCAAATTCCTACTTAAAAACAGTCAATACACTTCAAGAATTTCAACAATCACAATATCTATAATTTGATGGACTCTATGGTCTTCTCAAAATTTGATGAAGAAAACATTCAATCCCCCCGTTATATAAAATCTATGACTGCAAACAAAAGTATTTTCCCTAGGCTTGGTGGACTGACCTAGAACATCAGAAAGAAAAGAGGAATAATGTTTTCCTTAAAGTAAATAGATAATAGGATGAAGCCTACCTAGAATCTGTTGTATGCTTCGCTCCTTCCTTGGTTTGTATGCTCCAGTCCTAGCCTCAATCGATATAATTAGAACCCTAATAGTCAGGCAACACAAGACAATGATCTACAAAATATATGTAGCATCATCTAATCACTATATTCAATAGATCAACATGGTATTGAAATACATGCAACCATAATAAAGTGTATAGGAAAACAAATAATTGTTTTCATTAATCGAAATGGAGTGAGTTACAACCAAAAATAGGTGTTGATCTTGTAGAAGAGATCTTCCAAGTTGAATTGTCCTTTCCTTGAATTAAATTGCACCTATAATCACCCTAATGCATGGAATTATATTTCTCACATCAATAGAATAAGGGTAGAATCACTTTCCAAAATCCAACTCCTTGCCTATGGATGGCAGTAAATATATAGGTGAAGAAGGTAGTTCATGAATTCTTATCCTTTTACCAATCTGGGGTTCAAATCCACTCTTGATGGGAGGATGAGCTCAAGGAATAAGTGATGAATAATCCAAGGTAGGGTAGGATGTGAATGATTCAAAAAGTGTTCAAAGGATGTGAATGATCGTGTTTCTAGGCCTATTGACCGCATGTGACAAAATTTCCTATAACACCCCTACTAATTTAACATAAGTTATGTACAATTGTACAATATTTATATTAAAATGGTTTCATATTTAGATTAATCTTCTTACAAATAGAAAGTGGAATTATGTTAGAAGAAAAACATGTGTCAATCATACACTTATGGACATTGCATGTATACATTTCAAGGGTTAACAAAAATGGTGAGGGCTTCCTTTTCTAAGTAGAAGGCGATTTTAAAATATTAACATTTTCCAAAGAAGTCTTAACAAAGGAATTTATATCTTTGGTTGCAAGATATTTCAGGAAAGAAATATGATGCTAATTTTTTTTTTAATTACAACCATTTTCCAAAGATCATACAAGGAGATATTAGCTTTTATTTTCTTAAGATCATCTATTGGATCATATTCAATATTTAGTACTACAACTTTCTGAGTGCTAGGTGATGGTTTATTTGCATATTTATCTGAAATAGATAGTGTTTAGCTTCCATATATATATTCTATGAGTAAAGATAAGGATAATATCCTCTTCAAATAGATTCAACGGAAAATCAGGAGGTTGAGTTTCATCTTCATTTTCAGAATATAGTTCAACTTCATTTTATGCACTGTTATATGAGGTTAAATCAAGATCTGATGTTAAAGCCTGCAAATATTTTCCATACCTTCAGTGTTCAAAACTTCACTGACAGGAGGTGATTTATTAGCAGGGGGCCTCCTATATGATTGCTTAAAATTTCCCCTGTCAACTGTTCGTTCAGATTTTCCTTTCCTAAGTTCAATTATTTCATTGGATAATTTATTTATAACCTTTTGAAGTATCTCTTGATCTAAAAATGACTGGTGTTTCCTAACTAGAGGTTTTTTGATGATTCTGGTTTTTTTCTTGAAGGATAAATTGATCTTGATTGTTTATCAGTAGCAAGCTTCATAATGAGAATGTCCTTTTCAACTGACACGGCTTCCTCAAAGGTTACCCATAGAGTGATTCTTTGAGCCCTTTTTACCCACATGTCTATATCATGAGGTAAAACATTCACGTAGTAAGATATTATGATATTTTGAGCAAACAAGGATTGAACAAGTATCTTGTTTTTTAATGATAGGAATCTAATGTTGAAGTCCTTTACCTTTTATTTCTTCTAAATTTTCATGTTTGACAGTTCATCGACTAAAACCTCTGGTGGCTTGTCATCATTGAATTTATGAAGAAATGTTGATTCAAACTATGCCCGAGAAACAATTCCCTGGGATGGCTGAGCGAAATAACACATAGTTGTATTTCCCTCAAATATATAAGGAAACAATTTGTAGGTTACACCCTCATTCCTAATGTTCATTTCTTAATGGAAAGAATAAATGCTTTGATGTGATCCTCAACAACTTGCTTCTAATAGGGGTCAAACTTTGGTAGGAACTTGTGGGGGTTCCTTTGTGGAGAATTTTCTATGCCAAGAATAGCCACAACATCCCTATTAAGCCAAGGGGTTGCAGGATCATTTTGTTGGTTACCTTGATTATCGTCGTGATTATTTGTCATCTTAAAAGATCCTTATGATTTTGAAGACTTAGAATATCCTTCTTCAGTAAAGGAGTTTCCCTAGGATGAAGGTGAACAAGGTGGAGAGGGAAGGGAATTAGAACCTCCCAACAAATTTGGTTGACTGGTCTCACCAACGGGTAGCTCAAAGAGATCAATAATTAATAATGCAATACCTTTTAGTCCATGATACAAGTTAGTGTACCTCAAGCAATATGACCATTAAACTTCCCAAGATAAAACCCTAGAAATAACAAAGACAAGTAACAATACTTATAATACCATGTAAAGATAATTCAAATGAAAATGTACCAACATAATTAAATCATATCGATATATGCATTCAAAATGAATATAAATTCCACAGTCACATTTTTAACATCATTTTTCTAGGATTTTCCCTTCTCCTTATAGTACCTTAGATATCCTCCATTTCCATTACAAAGTAGGAGGTTTATATATATAAATAATTCAACTAACTATGTCCATAATAAACTTAGAAATAAAAGTGTCTTTTTTTACAAAATAAACATCATTGTTTGTTTTTAGCTTGTTGGGCATATTTAGCAAATGAAATAAAATCAACAAAGTAACTAACAAGAGTTAATTTGATAACATTCAAAACAACTGGAGTTCATTTGGTAAAATTTGTAGCATCTTAAGCTGACACATAGGTATCTACTTCATGAAATATGAAATCCATAATTCAGCGAACACGAACACTTATGACAAATTAAGAAAAGAAAATCAATCTTCAATATAAGAAAGGAAAAAGGTAGTTATATAACCTTTGATTTTGTAACACCCTTATAATTTCGGCAAATAAAATCAAAACCTTAACATACCTTATCATTCCCAAAATCTGAGACATATCAAGAATAAAATCCTTTATTTAGCATCATGCAGATCATTAAGATCCAAGGAAACTATGACTTTGACCTTAGAAGACTTCACTACAATGTGAGTATTAGAAACTTGCGACTTGTTAAATGAGTTAGTAGAATTATGTTCTCGATTTTTTTCTTTAATTCTATATGAGTGCCTGACTAATTCATCTTCTCACATGAGTTGATCAATTTAGTGATTCAATCGCGGTATAGTGAACAAAAATTGTTGGTGCCAATAGATATATAATAAGGCTTCCAAAGAAATTTTCAATATCACTATCCACTTCCGGTGTGTCATTTTTATTATCAAAAACATTCATATTTCTTGAATATTCGAGCTCAATCTTATTACACTTTAGATCAATATTAGTCTCGAGTTCAACATAGATCTCTTTAGTAGAAAAATTCAGTCACCTATTCTTCCTTAACCTAAAAACATTCCTTCATCTTAGTTTATCTCTTATATGATGTTGATTTGTGTAGCTTGGGAGGTACTCCAAGCCCTAGGGTTCAGGGTCTGGAGGGAAAAGCGTCACAAGAACCACTTGTGGGCTTAGAACCCAAGTATGGGGTTTTGAACCAAATGTGTTTTGGGCATTTTTGGGAGCACATTTCTACATGTGATGGCATGAGACGATAGAGGATGGAAAGGAAAATCCATCGCTTCAATAATCTTCGAATGCCGAGTTATATAAGTGGAGATATGAATTTTTGAAGGTTAATTAAGGATTTTTCACTTGTGTGTCAAGGTCGGCTTGGTGTAAAGTTGACATATGATAGTGGTTGAAGCCCTTATGTGACGTTTTATGGAGCCCCTCATTTATGTATAAATAGAGGGTGCATATCAATCTTATTCATCATCCAAAAGTGCAACATTTATCTTGCATAAGCTCGTTGGAGAAAAGGATTATATCTGAAATAATTGCAGCAAAGGAGCAAGGCACAATGTGGTGTTTTAGGATTCTTTCTAGGTTCTATTTGAGGGTTGAGTTACTATGAGCGAAGGTTGAGGTAGCTCCCTAGACGGCTGACGCAAGAATAGGTTGGTTCAGCCTGTGTGGAGGTGTCTTGGGTGCATAACTCTTGAAAGAAGAAGATCGTATGGTGTTGTAGGTGGGCTCTAGACACTACCTCATCCTTGGAGGGCAGCGTGGAGTTGTTTAGGGGATGGCTATGCCTAGGAAAATAGCCAAGGGTGCCAACACCTCTTCAAGAGTAGGCTACAAAAAAGGAGGGCTATTTTGGTGGTTGATCATGGGTTATTATAACAGTTAAATATGCCCTAACCTTTAAAATACATAACAATAGTAAGGAATATTTGGACATCAATTCTCATGAGTGTTGGATCTGTGTTTTTGGGTTGGATTTGGATCAGAATTGGAGTAGCGTGTGGGAGCCAATTTGGAGGCATTAGGGGATTTTTCAGGTCTAAAATGGGTGTCCTAAGAAAAATGTACAACCAAAATAAAATTTATAAGAAACAATAGGATTCAAGATGATGATATCAACCATGGGGGATGATTCATCAATTTTGGAGTAAAAAAGTAAAAATATTAAAAAATAATAAAGTAATAAAGTAATAAAACTATTTTTTCAACTCGTATTTTCAACTTATCTCTCTAAGGTTTTACTCAAATTTCGAGAAGGAGTACTCGTTGGATGCAAAATTCAATTCCTCATCCAAGGAGTACCCATGTTGCATACTTTTGATGGACCCTGCTGCATGAAAAATGAGAAATACATGTAAAAACATTATTGCAATCACTTGTTTTCATGTATCTCTTATTTTTCATGTAGTAGGGTCCATCGAAAGTATGCAACATGGGTACTAATTAGATGAGGAACCAAATTTTTTATGCAACGAGTGTTTCTTCTCGAAATTTGAGTAAACCCATAGGGATACGAGTTGAAAAAATAGTTTTTATTTTTTCCCTCTAAAATTTGATCATGTAATCTAATCTTGTTTTATTATTTCCAATGTTATTTTATAATTTCTTAGAAAGCCCATTTTAGATTTCAAAAATCCCATAATTCTTGTTTGAGTGACCATAAGCCTTCATCGGTGAAAATTATGTAGTGTAGTATTGGGTACCATTGATTTGGTGGACGGAAGTGTGTTGGCTACCAAAAGTAGCCCTAGACGAGCTACCTTGAAGTGATGAAGAGAAGCTGAATATTAGGTGAAGTTTGTTGTCGAAGTGAAACACCTTGATGATGACTACTAGCCTGGAATATTGGAGCTAGGGAATATTGCAATAGTGTTAGTTGGCAACCCTTCTGGAGTCTCGATGTGTTGTGACCTAGATAGACTAAGGAAAAACTAGTGAGTAGTATGGAAGCGAAGGACTGATAGGACAAGATACGACATCGAATCTTCACAACATGTTCAGTGTATATTTTATACCATAGATTGTTGTATTATTTAGATTTGGTTTAATATAACTAATATTGGGGTTATACATATTGTACAATTCATTAAAAACTGTGTATATTTATGCATGTGTGATTTACTGCTTTATATTTCCGTTGTGAAAAGTAGTTTATGGTTGAGATTATTGGTATCATAGCATCAGTGATTTTAAGACTATAACCTAGAACCAAGGTCATGGAATTTTAACATGGTATCAGAGAGTGTCTAAGCTACTTTGGAAGTAAGTAAATCATATTTGTTTGCAATGAAGTACATCATAAGAGGGAGTTGGTCACATTGTAAGTGAAGGGCTCACTACAATGTCGAAGTTGCAAGAAGGTCTCTCGTATGAGGAAAGGTTGGAGGGGTTGTCCAATTATAGTCCTTGGAAGGAAAGGATCAAGTTGGTCTTGTAGGTCAACACGATATCAAAGTTCACTGAGAAAGAAATGAAGAAGCCAATCAACCCGAAGGAGATGAAAATATATGAAGATTTAGATGCGAGGGTGAGATTGATCATCCTAGATGGTGTGAAGGAAGTCATAATACCTCATTTGTCTGAGTAGAACAATGCACAAGAGAAGTGGATGGATTTTCAAAAACAATTCAAGAATAAGAACGAGAATCGGGTACTAGTATTGGAGGATAAGATGAAGTCCACCAAGATGATAAAGGGTGGTGACCTCATATCTGATAAGATTGTATAAGGTCAAAGATGAGATTGTTTCCATCAATGTGACTATCTTAGATGGAGATATGGTAAGGATTTCCTTGAAGGGGTTCACAGAGGAGTGGAAGCCTTTCATCAAAGGGATCATTTCTAGGGATAAGATGCAAGAACGCTATAGGGTGTGGGATGACTTAATTCAGGAATAGTTGCGAGACATGAATCTTCATCCAAATAAGAATTATTTCGATGATGAGAAGGCACTTGCAACGTGAATTAAGGGTAAGCATAAGAAGGACTTGAGTAAAGTCAAGTGCTTCAACTATGATGAGATGGGTCATTATTCATTGATATATCCAATGAGGAATAAGGGAGATGATGAGAAGAGGAAAGGAAAGTAGGTCATTTGTGTTTCCACTTCAGCTGAGATAGATGATCTCACTAGCATATTGGAAGAGGAGGAATTTACTACGATATCTCATTTCTCGTAGGGTACTATCAAATAGGATGGATGATACATGGAGAGTGGTGCGATGAAGAATTTGAGAGGGTCACAAGAGGTTTTTGAGACTCTAGCTAAATGGGACTCAAATTTTCACATGGTGTTGGGTGACAAGAGTCAGTTGGAAGTCTGAGGATTGGGTGCTGTGTCATTTAGGATGGAGATAGGACATGTGATGCGGGTCCAGGATGTACTATTTGTACCAAGACCCAGATATAGTGTGATTTCCATCTCGATGATCGAGAAGAAGATGTTTGAAGTATTGTCCCAGGATGGGAAGGTAAGACTTAGGCCCAGAGGCTCTATGTCTGATGGGATTGGACTCGGAGTTAGAGAGCATGGTCTCTATAGGTTGACGAGCAAGCTTGTGGATCATGGAAAGAAGTAGGTGGAGCAGATGTAGGCTTCAGAGGAGCAGGTACAGGTTCCTGAGAAGAAGTTACACCTTCCCGAGAAGAAGGTTCATATTCCAAAGGGTCAGAGAGAGTTAAGTTATAGAGGGAGCTTGCAAGTTCATAAGGAGACTCTGCAGTCTAAGAAGAGCACGTGGTTAGTGGGGAGTAAGCGTGCTCCTACAAATGCCATGAAGGAATCATGGAGAGATTAGAAAGAGATACAGGAGAATAAAAAGAAGCAGGATGCTCTAGTGACAATGACACTTCCGAGAGGGGCGTAGTTCACCGTACAAGTATTGCTGCAATTATGAGTGCCAAGACTTGGGCAAGAGTTGGGAGTAGTGACGATGATGATGGGTTACTTCCTAGTCTTAGAAGTACCTCCCTTGTTAAGAGGGAGTGTTGATTTGTGTAGGTTGGGAGGTACTCCAAGCCCTAGGGTTGAGGGTTTGGAGGGAAAAGCGCCACAAGAACCACATGTGGGCTTGGAACCCAAGTATGGGGTGTTGCGCCAAATCATTTTTCGGGCATTTAAGGGAGAATATTTTTACATATGATGGAATGAAACGATAGAGGGCAGAAAGTAGAATCCAACGCTTCAAGAATCATCGAATTCGGAGTTGTAGAAGTGGAGATATGAATTTTTGAAGGTTAATTAAGGAGTTTTCACATGTGTGTCAAGGTCTGCTTGGTGTAAATTTGACATATGATAGTGGTTGAAGCCCTTATGTGACATTTTATGGAGCCCCTCATTTGTGTATAAATACAGGGTGAGTATGAGGCCTATTCCTCATCCAAAAGTGAAACATTCATCTTGCATAAGCTTGTTGGAGCAAAGGATTATCTATGAATTTAACACATCAAAGGAGGAAGGGACATGGTGGTGTTTTAGAATTGTTTCTAAGGTCTGTTTGAGGGCTGAGTTGCTGTGAGGGGAGGTTGGGTAGCTCCCTAGAGGGATGAGGCACGAAGAGGTTGGTTCAGCCTATGTGGGGGTGTCTTGGGTTCATAACTCTTAATGTAAGGGTTGTGTATGGTGTTGTACGTGGGCCATAGGCCCTACCTCAACCTTGGAGGGAAACGTGGAGCTATTTAGGGGGTTTCTATGCCCAGGACATCAACCAAGGGTCCCAAAAACTCTTCAAGAGTAGGCTGTAGCCAAGGAGGGTTATTTTTGTGGTTGATCAGGGGTTATTATAGTAGGTAAATATGGCCACACCTGTCACAGACATAAAAACAGTAAAGCAAATTTGAACAAAAATTTTGATAAGTGTTGGATATGTGTTTTTGGGCCAGATCTGGATCAGAATTGGAGCATCCTATGGGAGCCAATTTGGAGGCTTATTTGAGTGAACATAAGCCTTCACCAGTGTAGATTCCACAGTGTAGTATTGGGTGCCATTGATCTGGTGGAGGGCAGTGTGTTGGCTACCCAAAGTAGCCCTAGATGAGCTATCTTCAAGTGATGAAGAGGAGCTGAAGGTTGGGTGAAGTTTGGTGCCAAAGTACAACGCCTTGATGGACAAAGGTGACTGCCAACCTGGTAGACTGGGGCCCGGAAATTAGGCCTAGCCAGAGAGTAGATTGGATCAACCTGTGTTCATTGTAGCAGACATTACTTGTAAGAATGTTAGGAGGAAACCATCCTGGAGTCTCTATGTGTTGTGACCTTGATGGACTAAGGTACAATTAGTGAGCCATACCGAAGCAAAGGACCAGGAGGAAAATATACAACATTGAGTCTGTACAGCATGTTTGTCATTGTCTCTTGTATACCATAGATTGTTGTATCATTCATATTTTGTTTAATATAATGAGGATTGGGGTTTTACATGTTGTTAAAAACTATGTATATTTGTGCATGTGTTATTCACTGCTTCATATTTCCGTTGTGCAAAGTAGAGTATGGTTGAGATTCTTGGTTTGGTAATGACAATGATTTTAAGACTCTAACCTAGACCCAAGGTCGTGGAAATTCAATATATGATACTCGAAATCCTGTCTAGATTGACTCTTTGTTTCTTGACATGCATGTTCTTAAGACAAAGAATCAAACTAAGGGTTAATTTAGGAGGATTCACTTTACCCTTGTTTATGAACTCCTACTTTGTTTCACCCTAACCAATAAAATCTCTCTTGGTCATACTTCTGGTTAACTAAGCATAAACATGTTTAGGCTTTACAACCGTATCATCTTCTATGACACAAGGATCAACCTTGTGACAATATTCTTTAAAATAAATATGCATCGAATGATGAATATGAAATCGAGTAGAGTCATGCAGAGGTGAATTAGGCTCAAAGGAAACCAATGGTTTGAATTTTGTAGGAAGCAGGTGTTTATCAAAATGATTCAGACTTAAGAAAGAGACCCAATTATCTATAAGTTTAACCAACTAATATTTAACCATAATGAAAATAAAATTGTTAGGATTTCTGCATTGAAATTGGTAGGTATAAGAAATTTTAGTTAGAATGTTATGCAAATCGAAGGCATCTTGAGTTTATGGCCTAAAAACACCATCAATATCCTTATATGATATATGAATACTAGATTGTAACACCCCTCAAAAGTGATATAAAAATGAAACAAAAATAATGTGTTCTACAATTTCAGTTTGAGGTAAGAAATATGCATATCTCTAATGTGATAAGCATAGTCCTTAGTTGCAAGAAACTTTTTCTAGGGGATGTCACAAACTTTGTAATTTTTTGATCATTTCTCCTCCTTGACTAGGAGATTGGTGGCTTCAGAGATATGATAAACATCATCAGTGATTTATCTATCACCCACTTGGGATTTCTTGAAATGAAAATAAGAATCAAATTATTCAACAACATCGTAACTTTACCCTTGGAAGAATGGAGAAAATCCCACCAGCCAACATGACGAAAGAGTTTTGCACACTCACCATAAGCTTCAATCATTTTAGTCCCAATAGCCTCGGTTCAAATAACAAGGATTCATGGCTAGACTTTGAGGGGTTTACAATATGAGTGGAAAGCAAAACATAGAGACTAAACATGCAATAAGAAAATAACCTTGAAACCCTAGCTCATGGATGAATCAAAGGAAAAACAAGAGAAGAGAATGTGATGGCCAAGAGTTGGTTTGATCAAAACCCTAGATGTTGATTTGGAATGGATAATCAATAACATGGTATAATAAGTATGATGGTTGTGGGTACAAATGACTATGGGTGGTAGACTAGTTATAAAAGGCGTCGATCGGGATATCCATCCCTAACAGGAAGGACATATCACCCACAAATTGGTAACACAAAGCCCGAAACCATAACTCATAACCTCAAGGGCATCATATCTCATAATTATAGATTGAGAAATTTCATCTAAAATATCTCCATGTGTATGAACTAGGATGATAATATATATTCATTCATTGGATCAATGGAACTAAACCTAGTTTAATGAATGAATCAATGGAACTAAACCTAGTTTAATAATTAAGGTCATTGCAAAGTATTACAACAATACGGAAATAAACCAATATATGAACAAAGACAAGTTTAACATAAAGTTTAGATCCCATATAACAAATTTTCAACTATACATGAACCTATACAAACATAGATACAAATGCCCAAACACATACACGCTATCCATTCGATATGAGAGCTAAAACATTAAAAAGGCATTAAGATATGTAATTTGAATATAACATAAGGTTGCTACAAAATGTAATTTTGTAGCAACCCTTTTCTTTATAACATTCATATATAAATGTAAAATAATAAGGCTCGAGTAACTGATTTGAAATAATACCAAACCAAGTTTCTTTCTTTTTTATAAGTACCCAATGAAAGATGAAATAATCAACACCGAAGCAAACATAAAAATGTAAAATCATACAAAGTAGTCAAAGTCATGCCATATAATCTCAAAAAAGGAAATAAAAATTGTATATTAGCAACCATTATTGTCCTACCACATCAAATAAGAAAAACCTCAAAGTGAAAGGATAAAGAGGGGCCATATCATTTTTTTAGCAAAATGGGTGGGGAGGTGGTTGGATTGCCAACAAGTTGGCACAAATAGACATTAACATCCTTGACAAGAATGTCAAAATCACCCATAAACCCTGATATAAATCTCAAATCAGTAACCCTTAACTTGAGAATCATCCTTTCTCATAAATGCATATCCAAAATTTTTGAAATATCACCATATACATGAACCGAGGCTCATAATTGTAAGTATATTTCAACTTATGGATGTTCACTTAAAAAATTTTGATTTCTCATAAATGCATATCCAAAATTTTTGAAATATCACCATATACATGAACCGAGGCTCATAATTGTAAGTATATTTCAACTTATGGATGTTCACTTAAAAAATTTTGATTATTTAATAAATAAATAAACAAGATTTAATTTCAAGACAATATTATTCGTCTAATACACCATCTGTTTGATAATATAAAAAATATTTAAATAATAAATTAAATTTAAATATCATATATTTTGCCACCTCTTAAGTGGATTGGAGCCATTACCATTGAAATTCAACCGTCAGTTCTGTCTCGTTTCATTTCAGTTACTTCTGTTTCATTTGTAGCATGCCAATGGAGTGGTCCACCCCATTAAGAAGTCATATATGGTACGGCTTGTCAATCAGATGCTGAACTTGGAGGAGGGAGTCTGATGGCGGAAGTCTCCATGATTCATAGTATTCTAGACCCGTCAAGTCCGCCATGCCACCCTCCATTGGGTCACACATTAGATTGAATATAATCGGTAGCATATCGCGGTAGACGTATTTGACGTTGTGATTGTTGGGCGACAGAGGAGATTCTGGAATTAGATGGATAGATCACCCCATATGTAATTTTGTGGGAATTGAAGGTTCGAAGGAAGGGTATATAAGGGTGGCAAACATGTGTTGAAAGTGAAAGGAAAATATTGAACCACGGCTGCGTACAATTTGTACTCAGACCGGGAAGAATCCCATCTGTGAATAAATTGTTTAAAATAAAACAATTCTAAAGTATGTAATTGGCAACAAAGAATTGAATAATTCACCGTGCTAACTAAGAGTTTAATATGTTTTCCCGCAATGCATAAAGTCATATCTACACTTTTCACCTTCAATGCATAAAGTCATAGAGTTTAAATAGTACACTTTTCACCTTCAAATGTTTTTTAAACGTGTTGTTCTTCTTATACATTAAAAATTGAATGAACTATTCTGTTTTTACATTAAAATATTTATTAAATATATGTTTTTTTAGTTTGTGTTAAATAATAAAGTGAATTTCATTTTTACATTAAAATATTTATTGAAAGTTTTTTTTGTGTTAAATATTAAAATGAAATATATATATTTTATTGTTTTTTTTTTTTTTAATTTTGATTTATTTTATTTAAAATGAATATTGAAATATTTTATTTATAATTTATTTATAAATTGATTATGGTACCATTATATTATCTAGAGTAATTTTTTGATTCATTTCATATTGTCAAGGTTGATAAGTAAAATTATAAATTGTGTGTTATTTGTTTGACATGTCATTTACTTTATCTATTTGGCTAATGTATTCCTTCATTAGCAATGGTAGATTATTGATATAAGCCTACAATGTATATCAACCATATTTGTTAATGTGGTCGTGTTAGTAATATAGTAAACCATGTCTTATATGGTAAAGTCATGGAATGGCACATATGGGAAATAAACCATTTGTAGGAGCAGTTGAGTGAAAATTTAACACATAGTTTGTAATACATAAAATGATAACCATCCACTAACATAAACCAAATGTAAATATCAAGGAATATATATAATTCAATCAAACATTTTAAATTTGGAAGGACATTATAATATGAAAATTGAAATAAGATAGGGTTGTTACAAAATCATGGATTTTGTAGCATCCCTTTTCACTCCAACATTCATATGCAATATAGAGTCATAAACTCTCGATAATTTATTAGAACAATATAAAGAGACATGTTTTTTATATTAGTATTGAATGAGAGACATGTTCTTAAAGGAAACACTGAAATACAATCTTTCACGTGAATTAAAGTTTAATAACACACTTGCCAAATCAACCAAGGATATGTCATATCATCATTGAGAAAAATAAAGGTGTACATCAAGATAGTTGCATTCATACCAAATCAAACCCAAATATAAAATAAATTAATACCAAAAGATAAATTGAAGAAGGGAACCATATGATTTTCAAAAAATGAGAGGGAAGTTGTTGGGTTGCCAACAACAGTGTATATCATATCTAGTGAAACAAGACAAATATAGCCCAACCGCCTTGAATGCATTGTGACAATAACCTTTGCACCATATTTTTAAAAATTTCATGTCAAGTTATTTGAAAATCAAACTTGTTCCAACTTCTTTGTAGTTTGATACAAATATAAATTAAATCATAGTGATGGGGATCAAATCATCCATCAAATCAATTCATAGTATAAGTAGATTACTACATCTCTCCAAAATATTTATTTTTAGTTCTCCTTGCATGCTTTTCAAATTAGTGTTATTATTCAAATCTTGTGAGCTAATTTTCATGATGACAAAGAGTTCACATTTATTTTATATCACAAATTTCTTTCGCTTAGGGAACGTATATAAGCGATATTAAAGAAGGAAAAAAATACAAAATAAATGGACCGAATGGTTTTTTAATTTCAAGATTTATTTCCATTACTTCTTGTAAATGTTGGATTTGGTATCTTCGATTGCTGTTTATTGAGAGTGCCCTATACAAAAAATTTCACATGTGAAGAAGTGATTATGTAGGGAAATGAGAAATGTGTAGTTAAAAGATATTGAGAATGATATTCATTGAGAGAGTGGTTTTAAGTATAAGGAGGAAATGGCTATTAGAGGAAGGAAATAAGCTATTTTCACTAATACCATTGACTCACTTACTCATATCAATTAAAAATTTCACTGGTAGACTACATATGAGAGGAATGTGAATATTCCAAGATAAGAGAAGAAAAAAAACAAAATTTGGACTACTAGAATAACAAATGATACATGTGTTCCAAAAGTCTTTGATTTCATAGAAATTGTTTATTTGTGCGCAAACAATTTTGATGCAAGAACAAGAACAATTATGCTAACAATGAAGAAGATTTATCTGAATCCCAAGGAATTTAGATGGATATTTAAGCTACCATAACCAAATAAGTTCTTCTAATTGTCAGAAGCAGATAATTTCCTGAACTCGCAATCATGTAGGGTTAACATTATTTGATAATTCATTTCCCCAAATTCTCAAGTTCCATATGATATTTCCCTCCTGGATATTTCTTTGTTTACGTGGGCATTTAGGGACTTATGATGGCTCTGTGCTTGTGTGGTGGGCAGAGAAACTACAACAAATTTCCCAAAATTCATTCTCTATCTGCTTTATCACACATACAAAATGATAGTATGTTTGACTCAGTTGATGTCATTTTCAATGAATTAGATTTTCAATTTGTTAATTTGTCTAGGAGCAATAGATTCTTTATGATGACATATATTTCAAACATATTGATCATGATAACTATTTTAGAGAGTGATCGATGTTATACGTCCCATATCATATTGATGAGAACAATTTTAAAGAACAAAATTCAACTTGTTAAAATGCATATCTATTATTTAAAGAAATCATAAAATGCAATGAAAAAAATTCACAAACAAAACTATGACATCATGGACTGATATTGACAACATAACAATTTAAATTGAAAACAAAGAGAGTGATTTATATGTAAGATATATATACCTACCTATCAAGAAATATATAACATAATATGTTATCAAGAATAAAATATCGAATCATATTTTGAATATTTGAAAAAGGTTAGAAATGCAAAATCAATAATTGAGAGACTGGTGAGTACCAGTATTGCAGCAATAATGCTACAACTCCGGGGCTTCCTACTTTACTCTTATCAACTTGATAGTTCATAACAAACTTGGAAGCGACGGTGTTGTATGCACAAGTACTAGTTCTTACTACAAGTTGTCACTTGGTATCTTTCTATGAGTTGACTATGCGCACATGTTGGTGACATCTTCGAATGAGTGCAGTCAACTAGATGAAGGTGGCCAAGTTAACTAGCCACCTTTTTCTCGTTCAACCTCAACCATCTCGTTACTCATGCATATATTTCAATTATACAAATGCAAACAGAGGAGCGGGTTAGTCACTTACCTGTGAGTCGAATGTATGTGCTGCGAGGTATTTTGGCTCCTTCTACTGCTACATGCCTGTGTTTCCCTTGCTGCATGCTCTCTGCTTTCTGATGTGCAACTGTTTGTCTTGTGCAGGTATCCTCTGGATAGATCTAAGCTTCAGATGTCTCGTTCAATCCTCATGGTTGCACTACTTTTTCTGTTATGGCTTGATTTTAATGGGATTGGCTGCTACAGGAATTCCTATAGGAGCTCTTGTAGCTTCTTCTCCCCTTGAAATTTCAGCTTATTTCTATGCTGGGGGCTGTGAGGATGATGCCAAAGATGTTGATGGAGATGGAGAGGTAATAGGTAAGCTGCAGGTGAGATTTGAGGTGCTGCTTCCTTTCTTATTTTTGTTTTTTTTTCTCTTTTTACTAAAAACAGTTTTTTCTATGTTTTTTTGGACAGGAAGAAAAAATGATGATAATGATGTGATGCAGGTGTGAATGGATGGCAAGGCGGGTTGATAACTGTAGGAGGGTTTATATGTTCTTCATGAAGATTCCCAGCCCCTCAAACTACTTTTTGGAACCATTTTTGGCTCTCTGTAATTCCTATAGGAGCCTCCTGTAGGAAACACTGAGCCTCCTGTAGAACACACAGTTTCCGGAAGAAACAAAGTGGGGTGGAAGAAAGGTTAGAAATGATGGAGAAGAGTGTGGAGGAGATGAAACAGGTAATGGTGTGAATGTCAGGGCTCTGTGGCATCTCCTCTTGATCTCTGTGGTCCTCCTACAAACCTGCAATGCACATTGAAATCCAGTTTTCTTTTTCTTTCTTTCTTTCTCTTTTTTCTTTTTTTTTTGAAAACAAATAGGGCAAATCAAGGAGGTTTTCACCCTAATTGCCTGCCCTAGGCACCTACAAGGGAGGTTTTCACCCAAGGATCTATTGTCTTTTTTTCTTTTTACTTTTTTGACATCACTGGGCCGCCTCAGGAGAGGTTTTCAACCCAATGATGGGACTTCAAGCGCCTCATGGAGGTTTTCACTTGAAACCTTATTTTTTATTTTTTCCTTTTCCTTCAATGAGTTGGTGAAGTGGAGGCTAAGACATGCTGCACTGCCATCAGTGTCTTAATCAAATCTTCAATGAACTCTCACTTGGAGAGGGGCTTCTTGTAAATTTTCAACCAATGTCCATTGACAAGCATGGGGATGGCTTCATCATCAATGGTTCTGATCAGGGCTGAACCATTATCATTGCATTTTTCCACAGTGTAGGGTCCGAGCCATGTTGTCCTCAGCTTGCCTTTGAAGTCTTTATGCCTTGAATCATAGAGCAGTGCCCAATCTCCTTCTTGGAATTGCTTCTCCTTGATATTTTTTTCATGCCATATCTTCCTCTGAAGCTGAACTACTTGTGTGTGGAGAAGAGCATGAAATCTTTGTTCATCGAATCCATTGAGCTAGAGTAACCTTTCCTTCTTTGCATGGCTGAGATCTAGGTCCAACTGAGCTGCCATCCTTAGTGTATTCAATTCAAATTCTATTGACAATAAAGCCTTCTTCCCATAGACTAGTTCATACGGTGTGACCCCTGTAGTGGTCTTTCATGTTGTGTTGTAGGCCCAGGTGGCCCCAACTAATTTGTCTGCCCAATATTTTCTGTTGTTGCTCACTACATTGGTCAGAATTCCTTCCAGAGCTCTATTAGTGACTTCCACCTGCCCATTGCCTAAGGGGTGGAAGTCGTGTGCTTGATTTTATGATGTGTGAGCAGGTCTTCAATCAAATTGGAAGTGAACTGACTGCCTTGATCTATGACCAATTCTCTTGGATACCCAAACTTGTAGAATATGTTTTCTCTCAAAAAATTAACTTCTTTTTCCTCTGTTGCTGCTTTGATTGCATTTGTTTCTGCCAACTTTGTCAGGTAATCAGTGCACGCAATGATGTATTATTTCTGTCTTGAAGGAGGGTTGATAGGACCCTCAAAGTCCGTGCCCCACTTCTAAAATGGCTCAAAGGTCACTTGAGGTTGCATGGGCATCTCATCCTTTGGAGTAGGTTTCCCCATCCTTTGACACCGATCACATTGGCTGGTGTATCTCCTCACATCTTGATGAAGAGTGGGCCAATAGTAGCCTGCTTGCAATATTTTGAAGGCAATTCTCTTTGCTGCAAAATGACCTCCACAAGGCCTATCATGACAGGTCAGGAGAATGTCAAAGACTTCCTCCTTCCTGACACGTCTTCTCAAGATATGATCTAGGCCATCTTTGAAGAGATTACCCCCAATCCAGGTGAAAGGGGTTCTTTTCCTTACTATCTTGCTCTTCTCTTTTAAGGACAGATATGGTGGAAACTGTGCTGAAACCAAGTAGTTTGCTATATCAGCAAACCATGGAGAGAGTAATGAGATAGCAAATAGATGTTCATCTAGCATTTGGTCATCCACCATTCCTTCTTCACCTACAGGCAAATTTACTCTAGACAAAAAGTCAGCAACAACATTTTCTTTACCAGGCTTATCAATAATGGTTAGATCAAACTGCTGCAGTAAAAGCAACCATCTAATAATGTGAGCATTTACATTTGGTTTGTTCATCAAATATCTAATTGCAACATGATCAATGTGCACGAAGGTTTGATAGCCTGTGATATAATGTCTGAATTTGTTTAAGGAATGCACAATAGCTAGGAGTTCCTTCTCGGTCACTGTGTAATTTAACTCTGCCTTTGACAAATTTTTTCTTATAAAGTATATGGCATAAAATCATAATAGAAATATATACAAAATTATCCAAAAGGAGATCATGCAAAGTATCTCTTTAAAAACATCCACTGAATGGGAGTGACTTAGGTTGACCTTCCAAAGTTTGCAATCAAAATGTGGTGGGTATGATCTTCTCTAAAACAATGAAGGGTCCCAACCATAACTTTTGAAACTTGGTGTGTTACCCCTTGTCCTCGTGTGCCATATCCCATTTCAGAACTAGGTCACCAACTTAAAAATCCATATTAGAAGAAGACGCATGATCAAACCATCACTTTGCTAGTTGTTGATGTTGATTTAACTTGCTTTCAGATTGTTGTCTCTCTTCTTCTAATTTTAATAAAGCATTGATTCTATTTTCCATAGTTGATGAATTAATATCTTGGACACTCTGGGACAATTACAGAGAAGGAAGAAAGGCATGGGGTGTAATATAGATTATCTATTGTAAACGAGGAAAAGGGTGGGTTGCCTATAATAGCTTTCATTGTGGCCCTATCAACCCATAATGCATTAGATAGTGCATATGCCAATTTTTATGGTTTTCTGAAACTATTATTTTAAGGATTTTTAGTACATTCTTGTTTGACACTTCATCAAGACCATTTCCTTGAAGATAATCATTTTCTGAATATTTAAATTTACCCATTTTTATACGGTATATGCATCTACTTCATGATATGAGAAATAAGATGCATTATAAAATACCTACGACTTAGGAACACCAAAATAAGTGATAATTTGAGATTAAAGAAAACTAATGATTTAATTGGCATATACCACATGCAAAGGTGCTTCCTAAACCCATATGGTAAAATAATTTGTAGTTTTTATAATACATTTATGTTTTTGGGATGAGGGGAGGAATAATAGGTTCAATTATGTCCAATCCCCATTGTTGAAATGGAGCTTCAATAGTGATAGGATGTAGGGGAAAGACAAGTTTTTTTTCCTACCAAGGGTCTTTTGGCCGGTCTTGCATTTTATAAGAAGGGCATGGGCATCTTTAAATAGAGTGTGCCAATTAAAACCTTCTATGTGGTGGTGTCTCCACCAAAATTTCCAACAATAGGGCCATAGTATAGTTTAGAAAATATTTTTGAAGCATCTTCCTACTGTAGACAACAAAGTAACACCCTATCATAATTATTTTATAAATAACATTATTAATGAGTTAATAAGGTTTCTATTTTAACTGTAATTCTCTTCTATGAGTTGCATTGAGAGGAGTAATGGTTGTACCATTTTCCAAATAAAACATAATGTTTGAATACCATGAATTAGAATCATAATTATGACAGAAGAATTCATTTTGCACTAAATATACTTCGTTGTTTAGAGAGGTATCATTAGGAAAAGTGGAATGGTTGCTAGGAAAAGAAATAGATTCAATATATAGCTTACAAAGACCCTAAAATTTAATAATTTTTGTAGGTTTAATTTCCAGGTCAAATTATTGTAAGGTTGTCATCCCATGAGCGTTTTTCTCCTTGAGTTCCTTCTAAATTAAAATATTTCTAACCACTGGGCTGAGATTATAACTTTTGTCCTGGATTTAAGTATATAGAAACAAAATTGCTTAACTTCTTTGCACATGGAAAATGCTTGACTTTCCACTGGTGCATAATTTAACTATTCTCCCTTAAAAATGGAGCGCATGAAAGCCACAAGGATTTAATATTTGGATCAACATTTTACATGAGCACATCAGCATAGGTAGAGTATGAGGGAAAATTTTACAAAAGAAACTCCTTGGAAAAAACATGACTAATTCGTAGGAGCCTCCATAATAACTTGTTTAATAGTTTTGAAGTTTTTTTTGTGATTCTCCCCATTTAAAAAAATCTATTTTCTTTACTAAATATTGAAGAGGTTTTACAATTTTGGAGAAACTAGGAACAAATCTCTTGAAAAAAGCTTCCCATGAAAGATTTCATGGCCTTTATGGAGTTTGGTGGGGTTAAAGCATTGATGTCTAAAATTCTATCAGGATCGATTATGATTCCATATCTAGAGATAATACATCCTAGTAATTTTCCTTTAGTAAGTACAAAAATATGTTTTTTAGGGTTAACAGAGATCAAAATTTTTCTACACCTCTCAAAAACAATTTTTAAGTGTAGAAAATGGTCAAACATTTTTTTTAGAAAACAATAACATCATCCAGATATATAACTACGGATTCATTAATAAGTCCTCTAAAAGTGATAGCCATCACCTGCTGGAATGTTGGCCCTGCATTTATCAATATGAAAAGGTACCCCAAGGAGTTCAGGATGTTGTCTTTAGTTGGTTAGTAGGTGCTACCATAATTTGATTGTATCCTGGGAAACCATCCAAGAATCATAACATATCAGATCCTGAGACACAACAGAGAATTTTCTCTGTGGATGCCAGAGGGTAGTGATCTTTCTTAGTGGCTCTATTTAAATTCCTAAACATGAGACAAAGATGGATGTCACCATTTTTCTTTATAATAGGTACTAAGTTAGCAATTCATTGAGTGTGTGACACAATAATGATGATTTTGGCTGCCATGAGTTTACTTAATTCTTTTTTAATTGCAAGCTCCATACTCAAATGCATTTTCCTATGTTTCTGCTAAAAGGGTTTGGTTTTGGGTTTCATAGGAATAACGTACTACATAGTATTTGTATTTAATGTATTGATATGTTTTTAAGTCCAAGAAAATACATCTTTGTACTTCTTGAACAAATTAACGAAATTTGACCTTTCCTTGGGAGAACAATTTATATCTAAATTAATCCATTGTGGGTTATCTTTTGACCCCAAAGTTATGACTTCAATTTCCATGATAGAGTTATTAGATTCAAACCTTCTTAAATATATCATGCAATTCATATAAATTCTCTAATCGTAGAACATATTTAGGTACTAGTTTTACCATCTCAAAGTGTTCATTAGGTAACAAGTGTTTGTTAACCTGAGAAAAATCCTCCAAATTCTTGTCAAGAGTCATCTCATCATTGATTGCATATTTGAATATGCCTTCCATATGTAAAAAGTCAATTATTTGTTTTTCATCATCAAACACATGCCAATTAGTGACACATTTAGGTATGGATGGTCTAAAATGTAACTATACTAAAAAAGAATTAGGTTCAAAATTTTCAACTCAGATAAACATAGAAGCTACATCAGATAACAAATCTACTTCTTGATTTGTATTTCCAAAAATAGAATCAATATTGAAAGCTAGAAACTTTGATATTAAATCTTATCCCTGTGTTTGGTAATCCTTAAAGTGTGCTAAAAGGAAATGAATATAATTGTTATCCTTTCTTAACAATTATTTGAGAATCACTCTAGGATCTTAAACATTCAACTCCAAGATCTAGAGCTTTGCGAAGTGACTAAATAAGAATGTCGTACTTTGCAACATTGTTAGTACATTGAAATTTCAATCAACGTGTGACAAAAAAAATATTTCCTTTAGGATCTAAAGCATACATCTAACAACAAGTCCTTCTTTAGAATTAGAACCATTGAAATACAATGACTAGATTTAAAATTTATGAAGACTTGACATATTATTGATATCAATAATTTCATGATCAATTGTAACTAATGCATTGACTATTTCTAAATCAAATTATTGTTCTAAATTCAAAACTGGAGAAAAATAAAAAATAAAAATCCAATGAAAGAGTCAACAACCAAGAAATCATCAGCCATTATTGGTTCGCTTGAATTTTTTAAATAAGAAATCATATGTTTCATGTATGGCTTCCTGCTCATTTAAATTTTATTTTGTTCCCCTTTCAAGGGTAGCCACACTTTAGTCAAATCAGTGTCCATAAATCCCTTAAGGTGTCGTAGCAAATCCTTACTTAAAAACAGTCAATACATTTGAAGAATTTCAACAGTCATAATATCTATAATTTTATGGACTCTATGGTCTTGTGAAAATTTTATCAAAACATCATTCAATCCCCCCTGTTATACAAATCTATGACTGAGAACAAAAGTATCTTCCCTAGGCCTAGTGGACTAACCTAGAACAACATAAAGAAAAAGGGACTAATGTTTTCCTTAAAGTAAATAGATAACATGATGAAGCCTAAATAAGAAATCATTTGTTTCATGTATGGCTCCTTGCTCATTTTAATTTTATTTGGTTCCCCTTTACACGGTAGCCACACTTTAGTCAAATCAGTGTCCATAAACCCCTTAAGGTGTTGTAGCAAATCCCTACTTAAGAACAGCCAATACACTTCAAGAATGTCAACAACCACAATATCTATAATTTGATGGAATCTATGGTATTCTCAAAATTTGATGAAAAAATCATTTACTCCCCCTGTTATACAGAATCTATGACTGCAAACAAAAGTATTTTCCCTAGGCTTGGTGGACTGACCTAGAACATCAGAAAGAAAAGAGGACTATTGTTTTCCTTAAAGTAAATAGATAATAGGATGAAGCCTACCTAGAATATGTTGTATGCTTCACTCCTTCCTTGGTTTGTATGCTCCAATCCTAGCCTCAGTCGATATAATTAGAACCTTCATAGTCAGACAACATGAGACAATGATCTACGAGATCTATGTAGCATCATCTAATCACTTTATTTAATAGATCAACATGGTATTGAAATACATGAAACCATAATAAAGTATATAAGAAAACAAATAATTGTTTTCATTAATCGAAATGGAGTGAGTTACAACCAAAAATAGGTGTTGATCTTGTAGAAGATATCTTCCAAGTCGAATTGTCCTTTCCTTGCATTAAATTTCACCTATAATCACCCTAATGCATGGAATTATATTTCTCACATCAATAGCATAAGGGTAGAATCACTCTCCAAAATCCAACTCCTTGCCTATGGATGGCAGTAAATATATAGGTGAAGGAGGTAGTTCATGAATTCTTATCCTTTTACCAATTTGGGGTTCAGATCCACTCTTGATGGGAGGATGAGCTCAAGGGGTAAGTGATGAATAATCCAAGGTCGGGTAGGATGTGAATGATTCACAAAGTGTTCAAAGGATGTGAATGATCCTATTTGTAGGCCTATTAACCACATGTGACAAAATTTCCTATAACACCCCCACTAATTTAACATAAGTTATGTCCAATTGTACAATATTTATATGAGAAGGTTTTATATTTACATTAATATTCTTACAAATAGAAAGTGGAATTATGTTAGAAGAAGCACATGTGTCAATCATACACTTATGGACATTGCATGTATACATTTCAAGGGTTAATGAAAATGGTGAGGGTTTCCTTTTCTGAGTAGAAGGCCATTTTAAAATATTAACATTTTCCAAAGTAGTCTTAACAAAGGAATTTATATCTTTGGTTGCAAGATATTTTAGGAAATAAATATGATGGTAAACTTTTTTTTTAATTACAACAATTTTCCAAAGATCATACAAGGAGATATTAGCTTTTATTTTCTTAAGATCGTCTATTGGATCATATTAAATATTTAAGACTATAAATTTCTGAGTGCTAGGTGATGGTTTATTTGCATATTTATCTGAAATAGATAGTGTTTAGCTTCCATATATATATATATATATATATATATAGATAGATATATATATATATTCTATGAGTAAAGATAAGTCTAATATCCTCTTCAAATAGATTCAACGAAAAATCAAAAGGTTGAGTTTCATCTTCATTTTCAGAATCAAGTTCAACTTCATTTTCTTCACTATTATATGAGGTTAAATCAAGATCTGATGTTAAAGCCTGCAAATATTTTCCATACCTTCAATGTTCAAAACTTCGTTGACAGGAGGTGATTTATTAGGAGGGGACCTGCTATATGATTGCTTAAAATTTCCCCTGTCAATTGTTTGTTCAAATTTTCCTTTCCTAAGTTCAATTATTTCATTGGATAGTTTATTTATAACCTTTTGAAATATCTCTTGTTCTAAAAATGATTGGTGTTTCCTAACTAGAGGTTGTTTTGATGATTTTGGTTTTTTTCTTGAAGAAGAAGTTGATCCTGATTGTTTATCAGTAACAGGCTTCAAACTGAGAATGTCCTTTTCAACTGACATGACTTCCTCAAAGGTTACCTATAGAGTGATTCTTTGAGCCCTTTTTACCCACATGGCTATATCATGAGGTAAATTATTCACGTAGTAAGATATTATGATATTTTGAGCAAACAAGGATTGAACATGTATCTTGTTTTTTAATGACAAGAATCTAACGTTGAAGTCCTTTACCTTTTACTTGTTCTAAATTTTCATGTTTGACATTTCATCGACTAAAACATTTGGTGGCTTGTCGTCACTAAATTTATGAAGAAATTTTGATTCAAATGATGCCCAAGAAACAATTCCTTGGGATGGCTGAGTGAAATAACACATAGTTGTATTTCCCTCAAATGTATAAGGAAACAATCTGTAGGTTACATCCTCATTCCTAATGTTCATTTCTTAATGGAAATAATAAATGCATTGATGTGATCCTCAACAACTTGCTTCTAATAGGGGTCAAACTTTGGTAGGAACTTGTGGGGGTTCCTTTGTGGAAACTTTTCTATGCCAAGAATAGCCACAACATCCCTATTAAGCCAAGGTGTTGCATGATCAATTTGTTGGTTGCCTTGATTATCATCGTGATTATTTGTCATCCTAGAAGATACTTATGGTTTTGAAGACTTAGAATATCCTTCTTCACTAAATGAGTTTCCCCAGGATGAAGGTGAACAAGGTGGAGAGGGAAGGGAAACAAAACCTCCCAACAAATTTGGTTGACTGGTCTCACCAACAGGTAGCTCAAAGAGGTCAATAATTAATAATACAATACCTTTTAGTCCATGATCCAAGTTAGTGTACCTCAAGCCATATGACCTTTAAACTTCCCAAGATAAAACCATGGAAAGAATAAAGACAAGTAACAATACTTATAATACCATGTAAATATAATTCAAATGAAAATGTACCAACATAATTAAAGCATATCGATATATGATTCAAAATGAATATAAATTCCACAGTCACATTTTTAACATCATTTTTCTAGGATTTTCTCTTCTCCCTATAGTACCTTAGATATCCTCCCTTTCCATTACAAAGTAGGAGGTTTATATATATAAATAATTCAACTAACTACGTCCATAATAAACTTAGAAATAAAAGCGTCTTTTTACAAAATAAACATAATTGTTTGTTGTTAGCTTGTTGGGCATATTTAGAAAATGAAAGAAAATCAACAAAGTAACTAACAAGAGTTAATTTGATAACATTCAAAATGAGTGGAGTTCATTTGGTAACTTTTGTAGCATCTTAAGCTGACCCATAGGTATCTACTTCATGAAATATGAAATCCATAATTCAGCTAACACGAACACTTATGAAAAATTAAGAAAAGAAAATCAATCTTCAATATAAGCAAGGAAAAAGGTAGTTATATAACCTTTGATTTTGTAACACCCTTATAATTTCAGAAAATAAAATCAAAACCTTAACATACCTTATCATTCCCAAAATCTGAGACATATCAAAAATAAAATCCTTTATTTAGCATCATGCAGATCATCAAGATCTAAGGAAACTATGACTTTGACCTTAGAAGACTTCACTACAATGTGAGTATTAGAAACCTGTGACTTGTTAACTCAGTTAGTAGAATTATGTTATCAGTTTGTTTCTTTAATTCTATATGAGTGCTTGACTAGTTCGTCTTCTCACATGAGTTGATCAATTCAGTGATTCAATCGCAGTGTAGTGAACAAAAATTGTTGGTGCCAATAGATATATAATAAGGATTCCAAAGATTTTTTCAATATCATTATCCACTTCTGGTGTGTCATTTTTATTATTAGAATCATTCATATTTCTTAAATATTCGAGCTTAGTATTATTAGGCTTTAGATCCATATTAGTCTCGAGATCAACATAGATCTCTTTAGTAGAAAAAGTCATTCACCTATTCTTCCTTAACCTAAAAGCATTCCTTCATCTTAGTTTATCTCTTATATGATGTTGACTTGTGTAGCTTGGGAGGTACTCCAAACCCTAGTGTTTGGGTTCTGGAGGGAAAAGTGCCACAAGAACCACTTGTGGGCTTAGAACCCAAGTATGGGGTTTTGAACTAGATGTGTTTTGGGCATTTTTGGGAGTACATTTCTACATGTGATAGCATGAGACGATAGAGGGTGGAAAGGAAAATCCATCACTTCAAGAATCTTCTAATGCCGACTTGTATAAGTGGATATGAATTTTTGAAGGTTAATTAAGGAGTTTTCACTTGTGTCTCAAGGTCGGCTTGGTGTAAAGTTGAAATATGATAGTGGTTGAAGCCCTTATGTGACGTTTTATGGAGCCCCTCATTTATGTATAAATAGAGGTTGCATATCAGTCTTATTCATCATCCAAAGGTGCAACATTTATCTTGCATAAGCTCATTGGAGAGAAGGATTATCTCTAAAATAATTGCAGCAAAGGAGCAAGGAACAACGTGGTGTTTTAGTGTTCTTTCTAGTGTCTATTTGAGGGTGGAGTTACTATGAGCGGAGGTCGAGGTAACTCCCTAGAGGGCCGATGCAAGAATAGGTTGGTTCAACCTATGTGGAGGTGTCTTGAGTGCATAACTCTTGAAAGAAGAAGAGCGTATGGTGTTGTAGGTGGACTCTAGACACTATCTCATCCTTGGAGGTTAGCGTGGAGTTGTTTAGGGGATGGCTATGCCTCGGAAAATAGCCAAGGGTGCCAACACCTCTTCAAGAGTAGGCTACAACAAAGGAGGGCTATTTTAGTGGTTGATCATGGGTTATTATAACAGTTAAATATGCATTAACCTTTCAAATACATAAAAATAGTAAGGAAGATTTGGACATCAATTTTCATGAGTGTTGGATCCGTGATTTTGGGTTGGATTTGGATCAGAATTGAAGTAGTTTGTGGGAGCCAATTCGGAGGTATTAGGGGATTTTTGAGGTCTAAAATGGGTGTCCTAAGAAAAATGTACGGCCAAAATAAAATTTATAAGAAACAATAGGATTCAAGATGATGATGTCAACCATGGGGGATGATTCATCAATTTTAGAGTAAAAAAGTAAAAAGATTAAAAAATAATAAAACTATTTTTTCAACTCGTATTTTCAACTTATCTCCCTAAGGTTTTACTCAAATTTCGAGCAGGAGTACTCGTTGGATGCAAAATTCAATTCCTGATCCAAGGAGTACCCATGTTGGATACTTTTGATGGACCCTGCTACACGAAAAATGAGAAATACATGAAGAAACGTTATTACAATCACTTTTTTCATGTTGCTCTTATTTTTCATGTAGTAGGGTCCATCACAAGTATGCAACATGGGTACTAATTAGATGAGGAACCAAATTTTTCATCCAACGAGTGTTTCCTCTCGAAATTTGAGTAAACCCATAGGGATATAAGTTGAAAATACGAGTTGAAAAATTAGTTTTTCATTTTTCCCTCTAAAATTTGATGATGTAATCTAATCTTATTTTATTATTTCGAATATTATTTTATAATTTCCTTAGAAGGCCCATTTTAGACTTCAAAATTCCCATAATTCTTTTTTGAGTGACCATAAGCCTTCATCGGTGCAGATTATGCAGTGTAGTATTGGGTACCATTGATTTGGTGGACGGAAGTGTGTTGGCTACCAAAAGTAGCCCTAGATGAGCTACCTTGAAGTGACAAAGAGAAGCTGAATATTAGGTGAAGTTTGTTGTCGAATTGCAGCACCTTGATGATGACTACTAGCCTGGAATATTGGAGCTAGGGAATATTGCAATAGTGTTAGCTGGCAACCCTTCTGGAGTCTTGATGTGTTGTGACCTAGATAGACTAAAGAAAAACTAGTGAGTAGTATGGAAGCGAAGGACTGATAGGACAAGATACGACATTGAATCTTCAAAACATGTTCATTGTATATTTTATACCATAGGTTGTTGTATTATTTAGATTTGGTTTAATATAACTAATATTGGGGTTGTACATATTGTACAATTCCTTAAAAATTGTGTATATTTGTGCATGTGTGATTTACTGCTTTATATTTCCGTTGTGAAAAGTATTTTATGGTTGAGATTATTGGTATCGTAGTGCCAGTGATTTTAAGACTTTAACCTAGAACCAAGGTCATGGAATTTTAACATGGTATCAGAGAGTGTCTGAGGTACTTTGGAAGTAAGTAAATCATATTTGTTTGCAACGAAGTACATCGTAAGAGGGAGTTAGTCACATTGTAAGTGAAGGGCTCACTACAATGTCGAAGTTGCAAGAAGATATCTAGTATGAGGAAAGGTTGGAGGGGTTTTCCAATTATACTCTCTGGAAGGAAAGGTAAAAATTGGTCTTGCAGGTCAACACGATATCAAAGTTCACCGAGAAAGAAATCAAGAAGCCAATCAACCCGAAGGAGATGAAAATATATGAAGATTTAGATACGAGGGCGAGATTGATCATCCTAGATTGTGTGAAGGATTCCATAATACCTCATTTGTCCGAGTAGAACAATGCACAAGATATGTTGATGGATTTTGAAAAACAATTCAAGAATGAGAACAAGAACCGGGTACTGGTATTGGAGGATAAGTTGAAGTCCACCAAGATGATAAAGGGTGGTGACCTCATATCTAATGAGATTGTCTTAGGTCAACGAAGAGATTGTTTCCATCAATGTGACTATCTCAGATGGAGATATGGTAAGGATTTCCTTGAAGGGGTTCACCGAGGAGTGGAAGCCCTTCATCAAAGGGATCATTTCTAGGGATAATATGCCAGAATGAGATAGGGTGTGGGATGACTTCATTTAGGAAGAGTTGCGAGACACAAATCTTCATCCAAATAAGAATTATTTCGATGATGAGATGGCACTTGCAATGTGAATTAAGGGTAAGCATAAGAAGGACTTGAGTAAAGTCAAGTGTTTCAGCTATGATGAGATGGGTCATTATTTGTTGATATATCCAATAAAAAATAAGGGAGATGATGAGAAGAGGAAAGGAAAATAGGTAATTCGTGTTTCCACTTCAGTTGAGATAGATGATCTCACCAGCATATTGGAAGAGGAGGAATTTAGTACGATATCTCATTTCTCGCAGGGTACTATCAAATAGGATGGATGATACATGGAGAGTGGTGCGATGAAGAATTTGAGAGGGTCAAAAGAGGTTTTTGAGACTCTAGCTAAATGGGACTCAAAGTTTCACATGGTGTTGGGTGACAAGAGTCAGTTGGAAGGCTGAGGATCGGGTGTTGTGTCATTTAGGATGGAGACAGGATGTGTGATGCGGGTCTAGGATGTACTATTTGTACCAAGACTTAGATATAGCATGATTTCCATCTCGATGATTGAGACGAAGAGGTTTGAAGTATTGTCCTAGGATGGGAAGGCAAGACTCAGGCCTAGAGGCTTTATGTCTAATGGGATTGTACTCGGAGTTAGAGAGCATGATCTCTACAGGTTGACGAGCAAACTTGTGGATCATGGAAAGAAGTAGGTGGAGCAGGTGCAGGCTTCAGAGGAGTAGGTATAGGTTCCTGAGAAGGAGTTACACCTTCCCGAGAAGAAGGTTCATATTCCAAAGACTCAGAGAGAGTTAAGCTATAGAGGGAGCTTGCAAGTTCATAAGGAGACTCTGCAGTCTAAGAAGAGCACGTGGTTAGTGGGCACAAAGGAGAATCCAATGCTTCAAGAATCATTAAATTAGGAGTTGTAGAAGTGGAGATATGATTTTTTGAAGGTTAACTAAGGAGTTTTCACATGTGTGTCAAGGTCTGCTTAGTGTAAATTTGACATATGACAATGGTTGGAACCCTTATGTGACGTTTTATGGAGCCCCTCATTTGTGTATAAATACAAGGTGAGTATGAGGCTTATTCCTCATCCAGAAGTGAAACATTCATCTTGCATAAGCTCGTTGGAGTGAAGGATTATCTCTGAAATTAGCACAAAAGAGGAGGAAGGGACAGGGTGGTGTTTTAGGGTTGTTTCTAGGTTTTTTTGAGGGTTGAGTTGTTGTGAGGGGAGGTTGAGGTAGCTCCCTAGAGGGATGAGGCAAGAAGAGGTTGGTTCAGCCTTTATGGAGGTGTCTTGGGTTCATAACTCTTAATGTAAGGGTTGCGTATGGTGTTATATGTGGGCCATAGGCCCTACGTCAACCTTGGAGGGAAACATGGAGCTATTTAGGGGGTTTCTATGCCCAAGACATCAACCAAGGGTCCCAAAACCTCTTGAAGAGTATGCTATAGCCAAGGAGGGTTTCTTTGGTGGTTGATCAGGGGTTATTATAGTAGGTAAATATGCCCACACCTGTCACAGACATAACAATAGTAAAGAAAATTTGAACAACAATTTTGATAAGTGTTGGATCTGTGTTTTTGGGTCAGATCTGGATCAGAATTGGAGCATCCCGTGGGAGCCAATTTGGAGGCTTATTTGAGTGAACATAAGCCTTCATCAGTGTATATTCCACAATGTAGTATTGGGTGCCATTGACCTGGTGGAGGGAAGTGTGTTGGCTACCCAAAGTAGCCCTAGATGAGCTATCTCGAAGTGACAAAGAGGAGCTAAATATTGGGTGAATTTTGGTGTCAGAGTACAACACCTTGATGGACAAAGGTGACTGCCAGCCTAGTAGACTGGGGCTTGAGAATTATGCCTAGCCATAGAGTATATTGGATCAACATGTGTTCTTTGTAGCAGATGTTACTTGTAAGAATGTTAGGAGGAAACCCTCCTGGAGTCTCTATGTGTTGTGACCTTGATGGACTAAGGTACAATTAGTGAGCAGTATGGAAGCAAAGGTCCACGAGGAAAATATACGACATTGAGTCTGTGCAGCATGTTTGTCATTGTATCTTATATACCATAGATTGTTGTATTATTCATATTTTGTTTAATATAATGAAGATTGGGGTTTTACATGTTGTTAGAAACTGTGTATATTTGTGCATGTGTTATTCACTGCTTCATATTTCCACTGTGCAAAGTAGTTTATGGTTGAGATTCTTGGTTTGGTAATGACAATGATTTTAAGACTCTAACCTAGACCCAAGGTCATGGAAATTAAACATATGATACTCGAAATCCTGCCTAGATTGACTCTTTGTTTCTTGACATGCATGTTCTTGAGACAAAGAATCAAGATAAGGGTTAATCCTAGGAGGATTCACTTTACCCTTGTTTATGAACTCCTACTTTGTTTCACCCTAACCAATAAAATCTCTCTTGGTCATACTTCTGGTTAACTAAGCATAAATATGTTTAGGCTTTACAGCCTATCATCTTCTATGACACAAGGATCGGCCTTGTGACAATATTCTTCAAAATAAATATGCATCGAATGATTAATATGAAATCGAGTAGAGTCATGCAGAGGTGAATCAGGCTTAGAGGAAACCAATGGTTTGAATTCTCTAGGAAGCAAGTGTTTATCAAAATGATTCGAACTTAAGAAGGAGACCCAATTATCTATAAGTTTAACCAACTAATATTTAACCATAATGAAAATAAAACTGTTAGGATTTCTGCATTGCAATTGGTAGGTATAAGAAATTTTAGTTAGAATGTTATGCAAATCGAAAGGTATATTGAGATTATGGCCTAAAAACACCATCAATATCCTTATATGATATATGAAGACTAAATTGTAACATCCCTCAAAAGTGATATAAAAATGAAACAAAAATAATGTGTTCTACAATTTTAGTTTGAGGTAAGTAATAGGCATACCTCTAATGTGATAAGCACAGTCTTTGGTTGCAAGCAACTTTTTCTAGGGGATGTCACAAACTTTGTAATTTTTTGACCATTTCTCCTCCTTGACTAGGAGATTGGTGGCTTCAAAGATATAATAAACATCATCAGTGATTTATCTATCACTCACTTGGGATTTCTTGAAATGAAAATAAGAATCAAATTATTCAACAACATCCTGACTTTACCCTTGGAAGAATGGGGAAAATCCCACCAGCCAACACGACGAAAGAGTTTTGCACACTCGTCATAAGCTTCAATCATTTTAGTCCCAATAACCTCGATTCAAATAACAAGGATTCATGGCTAGACTTTGAGGGGTTTACAATAGGAGTGGAAAGCAAAACATAGAGACTAAACATGCAATAGGAAAATAACCTCGGAACCCTAGCTCATGGATGAATCACAGGAAAAACAAGAGAAGAGAATGTGATGGCCAAGAGTTGGTTTGATCAAAACCCTAGATGTTGATTTGGAATGGATAATCAATAACATGGTATAATAAGTATAATGGTTGTGGGTACAAATGACTGTGAGTGGTAGATTAGTTATAAAAGGCGTCGACCGGGATATCCATCCCTAACACGTAGGACATATCACCCACAAATTAGTAACACAAAGCCCAAAACCATAACTCATAACCTCAAGGGCATCATATCTCATAATTATAGATTGAGAAATTTCATCTAAAATATCTCCATGTGTATGAACTAGGATGATAATATTTATTCATTCATTGGATCAATGGAACTAAACCTAGTTTAATAATTAAGGTCGTTGCAAAGTATTACAACAATATGGAAATAAACCAATATACGACCAATGACAACTTTAACATAATGTTTAGATCCCATATAACAAATTTTCAACTATACATGAACCTATACAAACATAGATACAAATGCCCAATCACATATACGCTATCCATTCGATATGAGAGACAAAACATTAAAAAGGCATTAAGATATCTAATTTGAATATAACATAAGGCTGCTACAAATTTTACATTTTGTAACAACCCTTTTCTTTATAACATTCATATATAAATGTAAAATAATAGAACTCGAGTAACTGAATTGAAATAATACCAAAGCCAAGGTTCTTTCTTTTTTATAAGTACCCAATGCAAGATGAAATAATCAACACCGAAGAAAACATAAAAATGTAAACTCATACAAAGTAGTCAAAGTCATGCCATATAATCTCAAAAAAGGAAATAAAAATTGTATATTAGCAACCATTATTGTCATACCACATCAAATAATAAATCAAACAGAAAAACCTCAAAGTGAAAGGATAAAGAGGGGCCCATATCATTTTTTAGCAAAATGGGTGGGGAGGTGGTTGGATTGCCAACAAGTTGGCACAAATAGACATTAACATCCTTGACAAGAATGTCAAGTCACCCATAAACGCTGATGTAAATCTCAAATCAATAACCCTTAACCTGAGAATCATCATTTCTCCTAAATGCGTATCCAAAATTTTTGAAATATCACCATATACATGAACCGAGGCTCATAATTGTAA
This sequence comes from Pinus tabuliformis, assembly GCA_031772625.1. Classification (NCBI taxonomy): domain Eukaryota; kingdom Viridiplantae; phylum Streptophyta; class Pinopsida; order Pinales; family Pinaceae; genus Pinus; species Pinus tabuliformis. The sequence continues at coordinate 464,695,687 of CM062809.1, read as the reverse complement.
GTATATTTCAACTTATGGATGTTGATTTAAAGAATTTTGATTATTTAATAAATGAATAAACAAGATTTAATTTCAAGACAATATTATTCGTCTAATACACCATCTGTTTGATGATATCAAAAATATTTAAATAATAAATTAAATTTAAATATCATATATTTTGCCACATCTTAAGTGGATTGGAGCCATAACCATTGAAATTCAACCGTCCGTTTTGTCTCGTTTCATTTCAGTTTGTTTCATTTGTAGCATGCCAATGGAGTGGTCCACCCCATTAAGAAGTCATATATAGGAAGGTGTTCCTCATATAAGAATTGGGCCTCGAGACACAACCATTGGTACGGCTTCTCGGAAACATGGTCAATCAGATGCTGAACTTGGGCCTCGAGACACAACCATTGGTACGGCTTCTCGGAAACTTGGTCAATCAGATGCTGAAGTTGTCCACCCATGGCGGAAGCCCCCATGATTCATAGTATTCTAGACCCGTCAAGTCCCTCCATTGGGTCACACATTAGATTGAATATAATCGGTAGCATACGGCGGGAGATGTATTTGATGTTGTGGTTGTTGGGCGACAGAGGAGATTCTGGAATTAGATGGATAGATCACCCCATATGTAATTTTGTGGGAATTGGAGGTTTGAAGGAAGGGTATATAAGTTTTAGGTGTGGGGGTGGCAAACATGTGTGAAAAGTGAAAGGAAAATATTGAAGTGAGTTCGAGGTAAGAAGGGAAACACGGTTACGTTAATATCTTCCTGTTCTTCATGGTCGACTTCAATTTGTACTCAGACCGGGAAAATGGATTCATGACATTACATTTGGAAAAGAAGAATCCCATCTGTGAATAAATTGTTTAAAAAAAAGGCAAAAATCCAAGCTTTGATAAATAATAAATTCTAAAGTATGTAATTGGCAACAAAGAATTGAATAATTCACCGTGCTAACTAAGAGTTTAATATGTTTTCCCGCAATGCATAAAGTCATATCTAGTATTTAAATAGTACACTTTTCACCTTCAAATGTTTTTTAAACGTGTTGTTCTTCTTATACATTAAAAATTGAATGAACTATTCTGTTTTTACATTAAAATATTTATTAAATATATGTTTTTTTAGTTTGTGTTAAATAATAAAGTGGATTTCTATGTTTATAGGGTATTTTAGTCGGTGTTAAATATTAAAATGAAATATATATATTATTGTTATTTTTTTAATTTTGATTTATTTTATTTAAAATGAATATTGAAATATTTTATTTATAATTTATTTATAAATTGATTATGGTAGGATTACACTATCTAGAGTAATTTTTTGATTCATTTCATATTGTCAAGGTTGAAAAGCAAAATTATAAAATGTGTGTTATTTGTTTGACATGTCATTTACTTTATCTATTTGGCTAATGTATTCTTTCATTAGCAATGGTAGATTATTGATATAAGCCTACAATGTATATCAACCATATTTGTTAATGTGGTCGTGTTAGTAATATATTAAATCATGTCTTATATGGTAAAGTCATGGTATGGCACATATGGGAAATAAACCATTTGTAGGAGTAGTTGAGTGCAAATTTAACACATAGTTTGTAATACATAAAATGATAACCATCCATTAACATAAACCAAATGTAAATATCAAGGAATATATATAATTCAATCAGACATTTTAAATTTAAATAAGATAGGGTTGTTACAAAATCATGGATTTTGTAGCATCCCTTTTCACTCTAACATTCATATGCAATATAGAGTCATAAACTCTTGATAATTTATTAGAACAATATAAAGAAACATGTTTTTTATATTAGTACTGAATGAGAGACATGTTCTTGAAGGAAATACAATCTTGCACGTGAATTAAAGTATTCAATAACACTCTTTCCAAATCAACCAAGGATATGTCATATCATCATTGAGAAAAAGAAATGTGTACATCAAGACAGTTGCATTCATACCAAATCAAACCCAAATATAAAATAAATTAATACCAAAAGATAAATTGAAGAAGGGGACCATATCATTTTCAAAAAATTAGAGGGAAGTTGTTGGGTTGCCAACACCAGTGTATATCATATCTAGTGAAACAAGACAAAAATAGCCCAACCGCCTTGAACGCATTGTGACAATAACCTTTGCACCATATTTTTAAAAATTTCATGTCAGGTTATTTGAAAATCAAATTTGTTCCAACTTCTTTGTAGTTTGATACAAATATAAATTAAATAATAGTGATGGGGATCAAATCATCCATCAAATCAATTCATAGTATAAGTAGCTTACTACATCTCCTCAAAATATTTATTTTTAGTTCTCCTTGCATGCTTTTCAAATTAGTGTTATTATTCAAATCTTGTGAGCTAATTTTCATGATGACAAAGAGTTCACATTTATTTTATATCATAAATTTCTTTCGCTTAGGGAACGTATATAAGCAATATTAAAGAAGGAGCAAAATAAAAAATAAATGGACCAGATGGTTTTTTAATTTCAAGATTTATTTCCATTACTTCTTGTGAATGTTGGATTTGGTATCTTCGATTGCTGTTTATTGAGAGTGCCCTATACAAAAAATTTCACATGTGAAGAAGTGATTATGTAGGGAATGAGAAATGTGTAGTTAAAAGATATTGAGAATGATATTCATTGAGAGAGTGGTTTTAAGTATAAGGAGGAAATGGCTATTAGAGGAAGGAAATAAGCTGTTTTCACTAATACCATTGACTCACTTACTCATATCGATGAGAAATTTCACCGGTAGACTCCATATGAGAGGTATGTGAATATTCCAAGATAAGAGAAGAAAAACAACAAAATTTGGACTACTCGAATAACAAATAATGCATGTGTTCCAAAAGTCTTTGATTTCATAGAAATTGTTTATTTGTGCGCAAACAATTTTGATGCAAGAACAAGAATAATTATGCTAACAATGAAGAAGATTTCTCTGAATCCCAAGGAATTTAGATGGATATTTAAGCTACCATAACCAAATAAGTTCTTCTAATTGTCAGAAGCAGATAATTTCCTGAACTCACGATCATGTAGGGTTAACATTATTTGATAATTCATTTCCCCAACTTCTCAAGTTCCATCTGATATTTCCCTCCTAAATATTTCTTTGTTTACACGAGCATTTAGGGACTTATGATGGCTCTATGCTTGTGTGGTGGGCCGAGAAACTACAACAAATGTCCCAAAATTCATTCTCTATCTGCTTTATCACACTTACAAAAAGATAGTATGTTTGACTCAGTTGATGTCATTTTCAATGAATTAGCTTTTCAATTTGTCAATTTGTCTAGGAGCAATAGATTCTTTATGATGACATATATTTCAAACATATTGATCATGATAACTATTTTAGAGAGTGATCGATGTTATATGTCCCATATCATATTGATGAGAACAATTTTAAAGAACAAAATTCAACTTGTTAAAATGCATATCTATTATTTAAAGAAATCATAAAATGCAATGAACAAAATTCACAAACAAAACTATGACATCATGGACTGATATTAACAGCATAACAATTGAAATTGAAAACAAAGAGAGTGAATTGTATGTAAGATATATATACCTACCTATCAAGAAATATATAACATAATATGTTATCAAGAATAAAATATCGAATCATATTTTGAATATTTGAAAAAGGTTAGAAATGCAAAATCAATAGTTGACAGACTGGTGAGCACTAGTATTGCAGCAATAATGCTACAACTCCTGGGCTGCCTACTTTACTCTTATCAATCTGGTCGTTCGTAACAAACTTGGAAGCGACGGTGCTGTGTGCACAAGTACTAGTTCTTACTACAGGCTGTCACTTGGTATCTTTTTCTTAGTTGACTATGCGCACGTGTGGGTGATATCTTCGAATGAGTGCAGTCAACTAGATGAAGGTGGCCAAGTTAACTGGCCACCTTTTTCTCGTTCAACCTCAACCATCTCGTTACTCATGCATATATTTCAATTATACAAATGCAAACAGAGGAGCGGGTTAGTCACTTACCTGTGAGTCAAATGTATGTGATGTGAGGTATTTTCGCTTCTTCTACTGCTGCATGCATGTGTTTCCCTTGCTGCATGCTCTCTGCTTTCTGATGTGCAGCTGTTTGTCTTGTCCAGGTATCCTCTGGCTGGATCTAAGCTTGAGATGTCTCCTTCAATCCTCATGGTTGCATTGTTTTTGCTGATATGACTTGATTTTAATGGGATCGGCTACTACAGGAATTCCTACAACAGCTCTTGTAGCTTCTTCTCCCCTTGAAATTTCAGCTTATTTCTATGCTAGGGGCTGTGAGGATGATGCCAGAGATGTTGATGGAGATGGAGAGGTAATAAGTAAGCTGCAGGTGAGATTTGAGGTGCTGCTTCCTTTCTTAGTTTTGTTGTTTCTTTTCTCTTTTTACTAAAAATAGTTTTTTCTGTGTTTTTCTGGGACAAGAAGAAAAAATGATGATGATGATGTGATGCAGGTGTGGAATGGATGGCAAGGCGGGTTGATAGCTATAGGAGGGTTTATATGTTCTTCATGAAGCTTCCCAGCCCCTCAAACTACTTTTTGGAACCATTTTTGGCTCTCTGTAATTCCTACAAGAGCCTCACGTAGGAAACACTGAGCCTCCTGTAGAACATACAGTTTCTGGAAAAAAAAAAAGTGGGGTGGAAGAAAGGTTAGAAATGATGGAGAAGAGTGTGGAGGAGATGAAATAGGTACTGGTGTGAATGCCAGGGCTCTGTGGCATCTCCTCTTGCTCTCTGTGGTCCTCCTACAAACCTGCAATGCACATTAAAATTCAGTTTTCTTTTTCTTTCTTTTTTTTCTCTCTTTTTTTTTTTTTTTTTTTGAAAACAACTAGGGTGAATCAAGGAGATTTTCACCCTAATTTCCTGCCCTGGGCACCTCCAAGGGAGGTTTTCACCTAGGGATCTATTGTCTTTTTTTTCTGTTTTTTCTTTATGACATCACTGGGCCGCCTCAGGAGAGGTTTTCAACCCAATGATGGGACTTCAAGCGCCGCATGGAGGTTTTCACTTGAGTCCTTATTTTTTCTTCTTTCCTTTTCCTTTAATGAGTTGGTGAAGTGGAGGCTAAGACATGTTGCACTACCATCAATGTCTTAACCAAATCTTCAATGAAATCTCACTTGGAGAGGGGCTTCTTGTAAATTTTCAACCGATGTCCATTGAAAAGCATGGGGATGGCTTCATCATCAATGGTTCTGATCAGGGCTGAACCATTATCATTGCATTTTTCCACAGTGTAGGGTCCCAGCCATCTTGTCCTCAGCTTGCCTTTGAAGTCTTTATGCCTTGAATCATAGAGCAGTGCCCAATCTCCTTCTTGGAATTGCTTCTCCTTAATATTTTTGTCATGCCATATCTTCCTCTGAAGCTGAACTACCTCTTTGTAGGGAAGAGCATGCAATCTTTGCTCATCCAATCCATTGAGCTGGAGTAACCTTTCCTTCTGTGCATGGCTGAGGTCTAGGTCCAGCTAAGCTGCCATCCTTAGTGTATTGAATTCAAATTCTATTGACAGCAAAGCCTTCTTCCCATAGACCAGTTCATAGGGTGTGAACCCTGTAGTGGTCTTCCATGTTGTGTTGTAGGCCCAGGTGACCCCAACTAATCTGTCTGCCCAATATTTTCTGCTATTGCTCACTACCTTGGTCAGAATTCCTTCCAAAGCTCTGTTACTGACTTCCACCTTCCCATTGCCTAAGGGGTGGAAGTCGTGTGCTTGATTTTATGATGTGTGAGCAGGTCTTCAATCAAATCGGAAGTGAACTGACTGCCTTGATCTATGACCAATTCTCTTGGATACCAAAACTTGTAGAATATGTTTTCTCTCAAAAACTCAGCTGCTTTTTCCTCTATTGCTGCTTTGATTGCTTTTGTTTCTGCCAACTTTTTCAGGTAATCAGTGCACACAATGATGTATTGTTTCTATCTTGAAGGAGGGTTGATAGGACCCACAAAGTCCATGCACCACTTCTCAAATGACTCAAAGGTCACTTGAGGTTGCATGTGCATCTCATCCTTTGGAGTAGGTTTCCCCATCCTTTGACACCGATCACATTGGCTGGTGTATCTCCTCACTTCTTGATGAGGATTGGGCCAATAATAGCCTTCTTTCAATATTTTGAAGGTAGTTCTCTTTGCTGCAACATGACCTCCACAAGGCCCGTCATGACAGGTCAGGAGAATGTCAAAGACTTCATCCTCCCTGACACATCTTCTCAAGATCTGATCTAGGACAAGTTTGAAGAGATTACCCCCAATCCAGGTGAAAGGGGCACTTTTCCTTACTATCTTGCTCTTCTCTTTTAAGGACAGATGTGGTGGAAACTGTGCTGAAACCAAGTAGTTTGCTATATCAGCAAACCATGGAGAGAGTACTGAAATAGCAAACAGATTTTCATCTGGAATTTGGTCATCCACCATTCCTTCTTCACCTACAGGCAAATTTACTCTAGACAAAAAGTCAGCAACAACATTTTCTTTACTAGGCTTATCAATAATGGTTAGATCAAACTGCTGCAGTAAAAGCAACCATCTAATAATGTGAGCATTTACATTTGGTTTGTTCATCAAATATCTAATTGTAGCATGATCAATGTGCATGAAGGTTTGATAGCCTGTGATATAATGTCTGAATTTGTTTAAGGAATGCACAACAGCTAGGAGTTCCTTCTCGGTCACTGTGTAATTTAACTCTGCCTTTAACAAATTTTTGCTTATAAAGTTTTGTCGTAAGGCTGCTCCTATTGCTTTGTTCGAGGCATCTGTGTGAATGTGAAAGGGTAGGGCCCAGTTTAGGCCTCTGAGAATTGGGACAGTTACTAACCTGCTCTTCAAGGTATCTAGGGCTTCTTGACAGTTTTTGGACCATATGAACTCAACATCTTTGCCTAAAAGGCCAAACAAAGGAGAGGCTAGCTTACTGAAATCTTTAATGAATCTTCAGTAATATCCAGCTAAGCCTATGAAACTTCTGACTTCTCTCACCTTTTAAGGAGGTAGGACCCTTTGGATGATGGCAATCTTGTTGGGGTCCACCTGTAGTCCTTGTTGAGATATTGCATGACCTAACACGGTCCCTTCAGTCATCAAAAATTCGCATTTTTCTGGACTGAGGGATAGGTTCATCTTAATACACTTGTCTAGAACTTTTCCTAGGTTAGATAAAGCTTCCTGAAAGTCAGAACCATAAGGACTAAAATCATCCATATATATTTCCACTGCATCATGAACCAATTCAGAAAATATACTCAATACCGCTATTTGGAAAGTGGTTGGAGCATTGCACAAACCAAAAGGAAGGACCTGGTAAGCAAAGGTACCCCAAGGACAAGTGAAAGTGGTCTTATCTTGGTCTTATAGGCTGATTTGAATCTGATTGTACCCGCTGAACCCATCTAGGAAGGAGAAAAACATTTTACCTGCTAGACCATATAACACTTGATCTATGAACGGTAAAGGAAAATGGTCCTTTTTAGTGGCTTTGTTCAACTCCTGATAGTCAACACAGATTCTCCACCTACCATTTTTCTTTGGCACTAGAACCAAAGGAGAGACCCATTCACTATCGAAGATGGGGTAAATGAATCCTGCATCAAGCAATTTTTGCAATTCTTCCTTAACAATGTCTTTAAGTGTTGGATTCATCCTCCTTTGAGGCTGCCTGACTGGTTTGCAATCTTCCTTAATGTATATATGATGAGTACATACCGAAGGGTGCACTCCCTTCATCTCCTTATAACTCTAAGCGAAGGCATCTAAATTCTTTCTCAACAAGCTGCAGAACTCCTTCTCCTAGAAAGTGGATAGGGATGGATTGGTTTTCAAGGTTCTTTCTGGGCCAAACTCTATCTTCTTAACACGAAGAGAGGTCAGGTCAGCCACACAGAGATCAGTTGAGGGGTTGTTTTGGGTTTCTCTCACTATGTCCTCTAATGGTAAGAGACTAGGGGTGGATTCTGAATCAAATTTTCAATCATATCATCGTCATCTTGAAGTTTTCCCTCCATGGTGGTTTCTAATGCACAAAGTGGTGCACAATAGACCTCATCCTCATCCTCATCCTCCAACCAGAGAGGTAGATCATGTTCTAGCAAGGGTTGGGCAGGAGGGTATAGGATTAACTGCTTGGACATATGCATGTTCTTTATGGTCATGTTCCCAACTCGACAGCTGATGTAGGCATCGGTAGTAGCCAACCAGGGTCTTCCCAGGATGAGAGGATACCCAATGAGCTTTGCCTTCGACTAGAGAACTAAGAAATCAGCATGGTACTCCCAAGAATCAATGGAGACCATCACATCTTCCACAATCCCTTCAAGGGTCACGGTGGAGCGGTCTGCTAGCTACAGTACTATCGTGGTCTTCCTCAAGGAGCCCTGGAGGTTAAGTTTGAGCATTGTGTCCTTTTTCATCACATTAATGGCAGCTCCCAAATCAATCAAGGTATGTGGGATCATGATGCCATTGATGTGGATATCAACCACTGGACTTCCAGGGTCCAGATATTTCAGACAGATTACCTACTCCAACATCAAGTTGGACAATTGTCCTATGACATTGATGGTTGGGGCATCTCTTTTGCGCCTTCCTAGATGACTAAAGCACTTCTCTTTGATCAACCTATTGTAGATAGGCACATATTTTATGGATTGGAGAAGTGGTATCTTCACATATAACTGTTTCAATTCTCCCAAAAGTTCATTTTCTTCTGGGGTAGGTTGTGTTGTCCCAGATAGTCTCTCAGGAAAGGGTGGAATTGTTTTAGGTTCACTTTCCTCTTTATCCTCCTCAACCTCCCTGGGCAGAGGCTCGCTATCTGGTAGAACCTTCCCAGATTGCAAGTTAATCTCTTGAATCTCTACAGCATAAGTTGGGCATGATGGTTCCCCACTATATACTTGCTGAGCCTATCTGTTGTTTGGGTTCGGGTTTGGATGGGCAGGCATTTGGGGTTGTCTTGGTGGAGTAGAAGGTAATGGTTGTGGTTGAGCCGGTGGTGGAGGCAAAAGAGCAGGAGGAGAGTTGCACTAGGGCCTCCACCCCTGATGAGATGCATTCCATTGAGGTTGTGGCTGAACATAGGATTGAAATGAATGAGCGGATGGTTGGGCATGATATTGAGATGGGAAGGACCAAGGAGGAGGCGTGGACCAGGAAGGATGAGTAGGAGGGCCCCAAGAAGGTATGGAAGTGACTTGGTTGGGGTTGTAGTATGCCTAAGATGTCCCTTACATCCCCTGCTGGTATGGTCTAGGTCCATGCAGTCTCCTTTGGTTCATGAAATAGAGTGGTTCAGTGGCTCCTTCAGCCCCTTGGTATACAACTTTAAGTTCGGGCAAGGAAGGGCACTTATCTATAGAATGATCTTCTTCACAGACTAAACAAACCTCCATAGAGTTCAATGGACATTCGTTCCTAGGATGCCTCCTCGTGCATCTAGGACAAATATGGCCAAAGCCCTCTCTTCTTTCTCTTGTTTTCTTTTGATATGCAAGGTATCCATTTGCATGGAAAGAGTTTGCAGCATCTCACTTTTGAAGTCTTCCACCATGTTTCTAATTTCACCTTTAATGGATGAATTGGAAGAGGAGGTACTGGCTATGGGTTGACTCCCCCTACCTTTCTTTATGGCTGCTCTAGAATGGTTTCTAAAAATAGTCTTTATGTCCTCATAAGATAGTTGGTAGATGTCTCCCCCAGCTAGTAGATGGAGGGTGTCTAGAAGGTCTTCTGAAATCCCCTTGAGCAGGACCAACTTCAGAGATTCATGGTCAAGTGTACACCTAGCCCTTTTGTAGCTGAGCTAGAACCTCTCTTCATAATCTTCCAAGGATTCATCACTTCCCATGGTCATTCGGAATATTTCTTCTTTGGTATATTTTGACCTACAGTAGTATCGATACTTGTCATTAAAGGCCTACTGCATCTGAGCCCAAGTTGTGATGCTATTGCCAGGTAACCCCATGAACCAGCGCAATGCTGCATCCTTGAGAGTAGAAGGGAATAGCTTCAACTTTTGCTCGTCTTCTGCATAGTCATAGGTTCGACAGATGACAACAAACTCAAACAAGAAGGTGTCAGGATCTTCTGTAGTCAAACCATGGAAGTGAGGTAGGGTTGAAGGGCTTATATTCTTCATTTTGGTGTCCCCATTGGTCTCCCTAATGGGAAAGGTACCCTCTATTCTCTCTCCATTCCCCCTAGCATTTCTGTTTTCAGCCATTGGCTCAGGAGGGATGTTTTCTTCTTCTTCTTCCCCTATAGGTTCTTCAAATATCTCTGGTTGTTCACCTAAAGGTTCTTCTTGATCACTGCCACCGAAGAAGAGAGAAGGTTGGCTGTGTGAGGTAGTGGGGGTGTTGGGCAATAATTTTCCTGAATTATCTCTATTCCTATGAGGCATGACAGGAAATGTTTTTGGTTGGTTTTTGTTTTTTTCACACTGATTGTACTTGCAAAACTGAAATGGATTGAACAAAACAAATTGCTACTAACTGAAATGAACTTTCTGAAATGAAATTTTCAAAATTGAAAAGGAAAGCAAGGAAATGCAGAAGCTGAAAGAAATGACTATTCTACTTTTGCTGAAATAAGCTATTTAGTAGAATGTTGCGATAGAAAATAGAAGGAAGCAGTAATCACAAAATACTCTGATGCTTCCCCTTTAACGGAGCCAAAAAGTGGTGAGCACCAGTATTGCAGCAATAACGTTGCAACTCCTGGGCTGCCTACTTTACTCTTATCAACCCAATAGTTCATAACAAACTTGGAAGTGACGGTGTTGTATGCACAAGTACTTGTTCTTACTGCAAGCTGTCACTTGGTCAACTAGTGCAAGATCACTAGAAGCTCAAGCCAACTTCTATGGATTCCAGAAGAAGCTCTATATGTGATGAAAGAAAGGAAAGATTACTCTACAGAGGCTATTCTAGTTACAGAAAGGAAAAAGACTGAAATGTAAAGTAAACCTAGCAAACCCTACTTAACCAACTAATCCTAATTTTACAGAAAGCACTATAAAAACCATGAAATGAATGTCATTACCTACTCAAGGAATTAAACAACATCTACTCATGCTATTTCTAGAAGTAAATGAGAAAAAAACATCTTTTTGGATTTTTATGTATTTTTATGTGAAATTGATAGGCATGTATTTTATTGTGTGTGAAGGTGGAAGTGAATAGGTGGTGTTGAAGGGAAACTTTGGGTTTTGTGGGGATGTAGGATGGTGTGGATGGGTCCTAGGAGGTCTCGGGTGGTCTTCTGGAGGCTTTTCCCACACTCGACCTTCAAAATAAAGCCTACAGGAAAATCTATAGGGGGACACAGGGGATCTATAGGAGGTTTACAAGGGGATGCCGAGAGCAATTTTGAAGGTTTTTAGGGTGTGAGAGTGGGTGGAAAAGGTAGGTGAAGGTTGGGATGATGTGTTAGGGCACCTAAGGTCCACCAAGAATCACTAGGAGAGGGAAAGATGATTGGGAGAGAGGAAGAAGTCCTATGGAAAAATGTAGAAAACTAAGGCAGATTTGAGGTGAACTTTGGGTGACCTATAGGGCATGGATCAAAGAGAGAATGTGATGGTTGATAGGCTGACCTACTGTGAGGAGAGATCTGCTACAAAAGAACTGACAGTCAACCAATAAGATCAAGCAAGTAAGGAAGTGAGTACATCCAAAAAGAGCAGAATTTTGCATCAAGCTAGTCTAAACTATGATCCATGGAAGTGAATGCTGAGCAATGCTACAAGAAAAGAAAGCATGGAAGAAGAATTATTGAAAATACAGAAATGAGCATGGTGGAAGAGATCTAAAGCAAAGCATTAACCTTCTAACACACTTGCAAACACTAGAAATCCTATGGAGAAGGAAAATATGTTTTTTTGGGGCAGCAAGAGGGACTTTGCCTCAATTCATAGTCCCAAAGGGAGGAAAAGTGGCCAAGGCACTGTTGCTAGCCTTTTTAATCTTCTTTCTATCACTGCTTAACCTACTATAGAAAACACAAATGAAAGCAAACTACTAAACCATAAAAAACAACCTATTCTTAACTAAGAAAGAAATTCATATAATGACAACTAATCCATAAACTGAAACAAAGCATATAAATACAAACAAAGAGGAGCTTCACTGCTTGGATTGGGCCCTAATCCAAGAGCTTCAGCCCTCTGAGGTAACTCAGTGCTAGCTCAGAAAGGATCTCATCTTTATTATTAAAACAGTAATAAGATTACATGAAACTGTCCACAAAAGTAAGCTCGAAGTGGAACAGAGTTTTGCAATAGCAAAAGTACAACAAAAATCCGACCCTAGTGAGGCCCTAGGCCTCTCTACTTATACAACTGAAGCTCCCAACAGTTTCCTTAAAATCAAGGAGGTTTGGCTCCCAAAACTCGAGATAAACATCAGTTATCCTCCACTTGCTCGGCTGCCTCCTAGTGCATTGATTTGGCTGTTTGTACTCCGAGCTACATGAAGGGGAATTCGAAGTGGGGAGTAATAAATGAGGGGGATTCCATCCTATAAATCCTCTCCTTTGTCCACTTCGAATTATTTCTACCAATTGTCCATTGAATCTTTGACTTTGTCTTCAAAATTCAACAAAAATCTGCATTAACCACGTATTAGACCAAATGGCATCATAACTAACTCAACTCACTCCATAACCATAAATATAATAAAAAGACATGCAACAAGCTAAGAGAATGGTTGATTTAACTATCTTAGGAGGCAAAATGAACCCATATAATTACCCATTTATGTGGCTCATCAGAGAACTTACCAAATCGTAAAACAACCACATATATTAGAAGATACAAAATTATATCAAGTCATGAGAATGTTGAACAAAGAGAAAGAAAAAATAGTAAAAGAAAAATTGACAAAAGAAAAAACAATAGATTGGCTAATATTCACATTTATAACAGGTGGTGCAGATACTTGATTTTTTTTTTACCACAATAGCATTATTCCAATCTCTAATTCACATGTATATCAACATATTGGAATATGACCCATCTCAGCTAACATGAATCATGAAAACATATGCAGGGACAATAGCATTCAATTCACATGGTATAACATTGCATTTTACATTCCATTTTCCATTTAACAAATCATTATGAATAATGACATAGCAAAAATTATGTGCAATTGTGCATCGTAAATAGGGTATATATTCATTCTATGTCAATGGGCATATTATTTGAAAACAACTTTCACCATAAATACTTTCAACCTAGACAATCTCTCAAACTTATGTCTCCTTGTTCCTCTATTTGCATCCATTTATGTTATGTTTCTTTGTATATTGTTATATTCATCATATTTTCACGTTCAATTAATATTAAACTTCTTTTCTTGCACAAAAGTGGGTCCAAATGTCCAACATTTGGATTTTTGTCATGGAACAATATGTCATAACTTTCTTTGCATAACTTTGAATTAAAATGCAAAAGAATTTTCATTCTTGTCTTTGAACAAAACCTTCTCATGGTTTTTATCCAATTCAATAACTAATTTATACAAAATGTGCCCCCCATAGTCCTCGTTCTTCTGGAATTATAAAGTTGAAGCTGCTTTTCTCATCCTTTCCAAATAATCATTTGGGATATTTATATCATGCATCCCTATCAATGCATCTATGATCAATTCATGTTGATAAGATAATATTACTTCAGTGTTCCATCACTCTAAATTTCTTTTTGAACTGTTCTATCATTCTTTCTCTTAATTCTATTGACATGTTTCTAAAATGAAATAGAATTCACATAGCATGAAATAGGAAATCTCCTACAACAAATGAAAAATTGTTTAAATGAAATAGAATATGTCAGCATAGAATTGCATTTGTACATTCTCTTTTTATAGAAAAGATATGCTTCTCCATTGATGCATTAGCAATGAAAAGATGTTATATATTCACTATGACCTATCGCTCCATGATAAGCATAACACAACTAATCTTTAAAAACCAAACATTTTGAATTTGTTCACATGTGACTATTGATTACTCGATTATTCAATTCGTAATTAGTCTAAAAGAATTTAATGTTTTCTGAATTCACTAGTTAATCATCTATGCAATTCCAATATCTCTAAGACAACAAGTTTGGAATAAAGAACAATTACGAAAAAAAACAACATGATATAGCTATAGATGATAAATCCATAATATAACATAGAATATATACATTAATAGGATATGCATATATCTAGATAGCTGATGCAACTTTAGTTGAAAAGAGCAGAAAAACTCTTATGTTATTTTGTTGTAATATGGATAAAGGTACATGAATCAATCTTCTCATAAGGTAAATTAATTAAAAATTACTACAATTACTCATCTTCCCTATAAGCCTCCTTTACTCAATACAACTTCCAAATTCATTCAAAAGGGTTTTCCAACCATTCTTTAGATGTACAATTTTTCTTTTAGTCTTTACATAACCAATAACTAGATTTGGACATTGGTTGTAACAATTAAGTTGTGGATCTCATACCCTGCTTACTTCTATGTATACTATGTAAAATATTTAAGCACTCACATTCAAAACAAAGAAACCACAACATACCTGAAAAATATATCATATAATCCACCCCTATATTTGAAAAAAAAAAATTGCATATTCCTTATGCTAACAACCAAAGCACACAACACTTAGAAAATCAATGGTTACTACTTATTTTGATAACTAGTGAAATGAAAACCAAGTAGAGCACTTATCAAAGAAATTTGGAGAAAACCATACATAATAATCCCTCTTGAGCACTTATCGAATATTCATTGGCAACATGCATGCCAAAAAGTGCATGATAAAAACCTAACTAATGCAACTATGGACACATTACTTTTTAAAAAAAAATTACCTTCTCTCTACGTTATTCTAACTACTCATATACCACAGTAACAATATCCATGTAAAAAAGCGTGAAAAATAACGTTTAGAAATGATTTTTACGATCAAAGTTTGTGGAAGAAGTGTGCAGAGGAGGAATGTGTGCGGGGGTGTGGAAATGGGGGAATAAAAAGTCTCCCATACATGCCCCTCTTCTGCATATCCTTATGAAAAGAAGTATCTTACTAGAAAATCAAAATAAGCATTGGTAATGATAAATCTAAGTCTTTTCGACATTTATTCAACACATTGACACTTCAGATTAATTTTTATTATATTTCCCTAGCTAAATAAGCTACTAGAATACCATAAATATTCAAATCAACACATACAATTAAACAAGGCAGCAATTATAATGAAATATAAAAGTTTGAAACATGCATGGTTTGGCCCACACCACTATTTAATCCAAATACCAAATAAAATGAGCCCACGTCAACATAGTAGTGTGCATAGTTAATCACTCACACTTATTTCACATCTAATGTACACACAAACCAAACTCTTCATGCCCAAAACTGCTAATTAATTAATTAATATGTATTGTTGTGCATGAGGGAGATGTATGGAAGAAGTGTGAATATAAGTGGAGGTGTAGAACATTACTGAATAAATATTATGTTCCTTTCTCTGCACATCCATTCTCCTGTATGACACCTGTTCCTCATCTACAATAAAAAAAACTTCATTTAATATTGAGTAATAAATATTAAATTGACAAATGTGAAATGTAAGATACCAAATGCACTTAGTATTTAGGAAGCATGTATACAAAGATTTGTTGATTCTACTTGTCAAATAAAACGAGCCCACATTGACATAGTAGTGTGGATAGTTAATCACCCACCCTTATTTCACTCATGGCATACACGTAAAAAAAAAACTTTTTATGCCACAAAATTTAATAAGCCAAAAACGATAATTAATTGATTAATATGTAGTTTTTAGTGGGAGGTAGATGTGCGGAAGAAGTGTGTTAAGGGGGAATCTATGTGGAGGTATAGAACATTTCTGAAGAAATTTTATGTTACTTGATACACACACCCATTCTCCCACATATCACTTCTTCCTCACGCACATTAAAAAGGCACTTAATTTAATATTAGAAATTAAGTATTTAATTCACAAATGTGACATCACAAATGCACTTAGTATTCGAGAACTGTGAATACCAATATTTGTTTATTCTACTTTGATAACAATTTTGAATGTATAGGGGGAATGGTGCAAGATAAACATCAAAATAAACATCCAAATATTGAACACAAATCTACTCAAAGTAAAACATTAGCTAGTAAGGAAGCACGTTATCAAATTAAATGTTATTAAGAACTTGAAAGATGTCCTGATTATTCATTGATTCACCGAATAAATGTCGAAAAGACTTAAATATTAATATACATTAGTCCATGGTGCGAGAAGTTTATTGAGGTTAGAAGAGGGACCACGCACTCGATATTAGTCACTAATTATGCTGGAATGATTGTAGCCACCAAACATAGTTTTGAAAATTCACATCGGATCAACCATAAAGTAGTTTTTCTAGAACTATTTTTCATCCTGATAAATAAAATGAAACCACCTCGACATAAAAGTGGGGATAGTTAATCACCAACTCTTATTTTTCACTTAATATACATGTAAACTAAAATTTTCATCCACGAACCATTAATAAGCTAAAACCACTAATTAATTGATTATTATGTAGTTTTGTGTGGGAGGGAGGTGTGTGAAGAAGTGTGTAGAGGAAAAATGTATGTGGAGGTATAAACATTGCGGATGAATTTTTTGTTGTTTTAGACACCCATTCTTCTACAAAACACTTCTTCTTCATATGCATTAAAAATAAAATTCATTTAATATTGAATGAAAATTATTTAATTCACAAATGTGAAATCACAATATACTTAGTATTCAATAATCTCAAATAAATCAAGCCCACATTGACCTAGTAGTGCAGATAGTTGATCGCCCACCCTTATTTCAAACCCGTTATACAAGTAACCCAAAATTTTCATGCCCCAAACTTTAATAAAAAAAAAATATTAATTAATTGATTAATATGTAGTGTTGTGAAGGAGAGAGATGTGTGGGAATGTCTATGGAAGTATAGAACATTGTGAAACAAAGCTTTTATTCCTTACTTCACACACTTGTCCTTTTGCACAACACTTTTTCCTCACACGCATTAAAAATACACATCATTAATAATGGATAATAAGTATTTAAATCACAAATGTAAGATCATAAATGCACATAGTATTATGGAACCGTGAATACCAAGATTCATTATTTCTACTTTGATATAACTTTTAAAGGATCAAAGCCATCAAATGTAGTTTTGAAAACCACACATCAGGTCATCATCAAAGTAATTTTTCCATAGCTCATTTGCATCCCAATATCAAATAAAATGAGTTCATTTCAACATAGTAGTGGAGACAGTTAATTTCCCACCCATATTTCACCAATATTCACTAATTCTACTTTGATAAAAAAAATTTAAATAAATAGGAGGATTAGTGCAAAAGAAACATCAAAATTCCTGATGTACATGTAAACCAAACATTTCATGGCCCAAATTTTAATAATCCAAAACCACTAATTAATTGATCAATATGTGGTGTTGTGTGGGAGGGAGGTGTGTAGAAGTGTGCAGAGTGTAAATTTACACAGAGGTACAAACATTGTGGATTAAATTTTCCATTCCTTGTTTCAGATACCTATTCACCTACATAAAACATCATTTATTATTGGATAATAACTGTTTAATTGACAAATATGAAATCACAAATGCACTTAGTATTTGGAAAGCTTAAACAAAGTGAGCCTATGTCGACATACCAGTGGGGAGAGTTAATATCCCACCCTTGTTTCACACTCGATATACACGTAACCTAAAATTTTCAAGCCTCAAAATTTAATAAGACAAAAACTCTAATTAATTGATTAATGTGTAGTGTTGTGTGGGAGGGAAGTCTACGGGAATGTATGCGAAGGTACTAAGCATTGCAAAATAATTTTTTTGTTGATTGCTCTACACACCCATTCTCCCACACAACACTTATTTCTCACACACATTAAAAAGACACTTCATTTAGTATTGGATAACAAGTATTTAACTCCCAAATGTGAGATCATAAATGCCCATAGTATTCTGGAGCCATGAATACGAAGATTCATTTTTTCTACTTTGATACAATTTTTAAATGATCAAAGTTTTCGAACATAGCTTTGAAAACCACATGTCAAATCATTAGAAAAACATATTTTCCACAATTCCTTTGCATCCCAATATAAAACAAAACTAGCTTGTTTTGACATAGTAGTAAAGAGAGTTGATCACCCACCCTTGTTTCACACCCAATATACATGTAAACCAAACTTTTAATGCCCCAAACTTTAATAAGACAAAAAAACTAAGTACTTTGAAATATGTAGTGTTGTGAGGTTAGCAGAAGAAAGGTAAACAAAAAAAATGTATGCGAAGTTGTAGAATATTTTAAATGAAATTTTATGTTACTTTCTTGCACCCTTTCTCCCACACAACACTTCTTTCTCACACACATTGAAAGGGAATTTCATTTAATATTGGATACTAACTTTCTACTACTACTTAAAATAAGTTCATGTCTATAAAATAAAGTTCCCTTTGCACCCCCGTTCTCCTACACATACCCCCTCTTCCACAAATCCTTCATTCCACACTAATTCAAGGCTCTGTACATTTTCTCTCCCGCACAATTGAATCTGTCAAAGTTTGAAACAAAAAAAAAAGGTTAAAACGAAACAAGAGGTAAACACACCAAGAGTCCCTTTGTTAGTGTCAGTGTCAATGTCAATATCAAATTACTCATTGATGGAATGCCCCCTCCCCCCTCTCTTACATAAAGGACCTGCTCAGAGAACGTTCTTAGTGTTAGTGTCATAACACTCTCTCATAGAATGGTAATATACAAAATGTTAGAGAATATAGAGATAATAGAGTGATTACACGCAAAACCAAACACACTATGATATCTCTTATTGATCCAATTACACATATATAGGACATAAATTTCTTACTTCCACACATCTAGATCATGACTACAAATCATATATAGGAAACAAAAACTTCTAGATTGACACTTGGGAACTCTCAATGACAAGTCATAAAAACACATGGAAGCATTAATTCCAATACCCTCCCTTAATCCTTACATGAAAAAATTTAAAACAAATATTACAACAACAAGTATAAGCTTTGTGTGACTTCTCTTCATCAACACTCACACCCACTATGGAATCTCGCAAACACCACTCTTTCACCACCACATTTTTGAGTTGTCACTTAACCTCCATTTAAAACGTAACCACTTGAGACCATCGTTGATGAACATTGGAAGATAAAAAATAGTAACACCTTGGCTCGTTGTTGCTTCCGTGATAAGAGTCGTCAAGTAATGAACCATCCTACGGCCCAACCACCATCTGTCAGATATTTCACTTTCGGTTGTCATTCAGTTGCTACGATGAAGGTATGTATACTGAATGTGTTAAAAAGTTTATCAAAAAACTTGACCTTACTAACTCACAAGAATTGATGTTTCAGACACTAGGGCTTCTAGTTTAAGAACCACAAAACCTTTTTATAACCAATAAAAACACAAACACCAACCACTAAAATGTATAGAGACAAAATCAATTACCACTCTTTATTGATTTGTGCAGATCATATGAAATATAATAATAATAATTTTTCATAGTGGTAATTTCCATTAGATCCCAAACGTTTGTATCTTGATCTCTAGATAAACAATACCACAATATTTTATTAGTTCAAATCTTGAATAAAAAATGCCAACATTCCACCTGCATGTCGCAACTGTACATCTTGCACCATCTGATAATCTCGAGAACCGCCATTTAAAGCATGTAGATATTTCTCTCAATTATAGATCCACACTAGATCAAAGAAAATCTATGTTTATCGAGCTTATTCAAAAGCATATCTCCTCTTCTTTTACAAATATTTTTCCATAAGGGAACTTCACACAACCACAAAAAGACTAGATCTTCGCAATTCTCATTTGCGTGCAAATATCCACAATCCACACACAAATTAAACATTCACACAAATGATATATCAAACACTTTATTAAAATAATCCATTTACAAAGGAGTATCATGTCTAAAATTGCATGATCTCATCCCCTCTCATGAGACAGTCAGGGCTAGACCAACTCTGATACCATGTTAGAAAATAGAGAGATTAGAGAGTGATTACACACAACACCAAACACATTATGATATATCTTATTGATAAAAACAATTACACATATATAAGACATAAAAATATAACTTCCACACATCTAGATCATGACTACAACTCATACATAAGAAACAACAACTTCGAGATTGACGCTTGGGAACTCTCAATGACAACTCATGACAACACATGGAAGAATTACTTTCAATACTTAATTACTCTTTTCATTTAAAAATGATTTTTCAAGAACTGACAAATACTAAAATTAAATCACCCTCCACTAGGGGAATTTTGTCACATCAGGGCTTGGTCAGCCAATCGAAACTTAGAAATAAGATTTTCAAAAACTACGAAAATATTTTTGAATTTGGAGCAAAATGAAAATATTCTTCGTTTTTTGAAAACTTTGGTTAAAGTTATTGAAAGCCACACAAACTCGACATACTAATTGAGAGTCAAGGGACTTTGACCATGAAACGAGATTGTAGTCCTTGGTGAGGTAGGGACTAATAAGTCGTCATTAATTGGAATACCTTTATGAATATATGTTATGATCATGTTAATTGAATTTCCATATGAGTAAGGTTTAGTATATATCTAAGACCTTAAAACAACAATTAGTATGAGTATTATTTATATATTGGGAATGTTTATTCATTTTCCTTCTCAAATAATTTAAATTAATTATTTAAATATATTAGTTTTTAATTAGTAGATTTAGTAGATTTATTTATCTTTCTTTTTCTCAGAATATGATTTTCATTTTACTATGAGGCTAGCAATTTCATGAGTTCATGAGAGAAATTTGGATGAACATACATAAATTAATTCAATAAAGAGGGCTCATATTATTTAATTGAGGTGGAAATTGGTGGATTTCCATTTTTTCTATCAAATCACCACCCTCAATAACTGTTTTATACTATTGGTGGTTTCCAAGCCCATGGGTTTTGGTAAAGCATGATATCCACACATGTTACTTGAGAGTTGGAAGAAAATAAAATAAAAATCCAATCACATGATTGGCTTTTACCATATAAAATAATTCATTAGTTCTTACCATTGTCATTTATTGTATTCACCAATTATTTTTGTAACTCATGGCATTTACCTATGGTATTGGACTTATGATGAAAGTGTATGACTCTGGGTGAAAAGTAACCATAAATAATATAAATATAGACCTTCACTATGGTAAAATCATGGATTTGTTTATCATGATGTAGTCTAATGATACTTACCTCTATTCATATGAATTTAATTTACTTATGTTATGCACTTGTGATTTTTTTTTCAATATTGACTCATTCCTAATAAATTCTAAATCAATGGTATCAGAGTGGCCTACTCCTTATCTCCTTTTATATGTATATCCCCAATGAGGTCATGGAACAGTAAAAAGACATTTTATCCTCACCCATTGGGGCACCTTTGTACCACCCCATCAAGCATAAAATCGATCTAACCCTTGATGCATCACTACCAAAATGGTCAGTCTATTACCACTCTCTTCTAAAAATGAGGAAATCAACCACTAGATCCAAGGTTTTCTTCAAAAGGGGCACATATAATGGAGCTTCTCACCCTACGAAAGAATAATTTTACTTGTGTAGAAGAAATACAAGACCTGATGATTATGCATTGCTTAAAGGGCTGAACTCTTTGAGAGTGATCTTGACTTCACTACCACTTACCATATACTTAACATCGGCATGACCATCTCTAACTTTCATCTTCAATATGGATTATTATGCCATCTAGGCCATCTTTGTGTTCCTTCAAGTCAGTGTGTAAAAATAATTTTGGAAGCTCACTACTGTCAAATGATAGGTGAATTTCATGTGTAAAATATAATGTTCATGCTATTAAAGTATTTCTATTGGTGAAAAACATGACAAGATATCAACAATTATATTAACTCATGCATTGCTTATGCCATTGTCAAACAGGCTATTAAAAGGAAAGGCTTGTACACCCCTCTACCTACTTGCAACAGACACTAGGAATCCATATTGATGGACTACATTTCTAGTCTTTTGTTGACCAAGTAGGGAAATAATCTTTTTTCATGGTTGTTAACTGATTTTCTAAAATGACCACTCTAACATCCTACAAAAAGAATATCATGGTGGAGGCCACTGCTAAGTTCTTCTTTGAATGGGTGTGGATACGTTTTGGGATGACGATCATATCATAATAGGATAGTAGGCTCCTAAATACATTATGATAAAGTGTCTAGTCATTGTTAGACACCAAGCTCACCAAATCCACTTCCTTCCATCCCCAAATTGAGGGCTAGATCGAGGATGTCAATAAGATGATCATAGATATCTTGTGTATGTACAAATCCAAAAATACATGTGGATGGAATTAAATTCTCCCATATGTTCAACAAAACTACAATAGATTCATTCATAGCTTGACTGGTCATAGCCATTTTTAGGTGGGCCTGGGATTTCAACCATTTGGCGTAACTGATGTAGCACTACCCTTTGCATCCATAAAGGCAAAATATTTTCATTCTTAATATGAGGTTGATAAAGCCACCAAAATTATTGAACATATTCAACACATTCATTAACATGTCCATGATATTTTAGAGAGGCAATACCAAATAAAGACAACATCTTGATCAACACTAAGTTCCACACAAGTTTCAAGTGGGACAAAAGGTCTATTTACATTTGCAAAAGAATTACCTGATAGGACCTCATCCAAAGCTTATTCCACTTTGCTATGAACATCAGACAATCACCAAGGCTTGTGTGTCAATACCTTCGAGCTAATTATTCCCCTCTTCCTTGGTTTACACCTAGTGTTGATTGTGAACCTCCTTCGACCATAGTTTACACCATTATTGGACATATCAAAGATAACATAGTAGTTTATACCAACAGATATCAACCACAGACGCATGAAACACACAAACATTGATCATATTATCGGCGCATATGTTAATGACACTTGCCAACAGAGGATCTAGATTTATCAGGTTATGACTCTTACAACAAAGAATGTGGCTCATGCAAGGCCGCGTTTAATATAATTTTTCCCATCTAATGGGGAACTCAATGCAATGAGGACCATTGCTTTCTAAGGGGGAAAGTACTGATCTAAGTGGAAATGGCTAATTATCCACCTTTTCCC
This sequence comes from Pinus tabuliformis, assembly GCA_031772625.1. Classification (NCBI taxonomy): domain Eukaryota; kingdom Viridiplantae; phylum Streptophyta; class Pinopsida; order Pinales; family Pinaceae; genus Pinus; species Pinus tabuliformis. The sequence continues at coordinate 464,672,360 of CM062809.1, read as the reverse complement.
TCAAGTCACCACAATTAATAATTATTTTACACTGTTGGTGGTTTCCAAGTCCATGGTTCTGGTAAACCATGGTATTCGCTCATGGTATTCAAGAGGTGGAAGAAAATAAATTTAAAATACAATCGCATATTTAGCTTTTACCATATACAAATATTTGTTATTTTTTACCATAGGGTGAAAGTGTGCAGCTAGGTTACACTTTTTGGAGAAAGAGGGCATGTTTGGGTGGAAACAATAATGGCTTGATCAAGGCATTTAAGCCCTCGATCGAGACTTTTTAAAGTCCTTGATTGATCTCTTTGGGAACTAAAATGGTAACTTGATCGATGGTTAAAAACAAACCTTTGATCGAGCATTATGGCTCAATTGAGCCTTTTTTTTATAAATACTACTCCCACGGTCCGCGCATGCCATTTGCTCAGACTGCAAGTAAACTAGGAGCTCAATCGAGAGTGTGATAATAACTCGATCGAGAAATTAGAGGATGGAGCTTTCAAATAAATCTCGCCAACCACCTCACCAACATCCCAAAGGCTCAAATGAAGGTACGAATTCTATCTTTAGTCTTTCTTATTTATTTGTTTTTTACAAAATTAAACAAATTAATTTAAAAAAAAAAAAAACATGTACAAAATCCATGAAAACCAATTAATTAAGAAAAGAAAAACCATACAAAAACCATGAAAACCACAAGGAAACCCTTCAAAAGAACTTATAAAATCACAAAAACAACCAATAAAACCATAAAAAAAACCCTTCAAAACAACTTAGAAAACCCAAAAAAAGCCCTTCAAGAGAACTTAGAAAATCACAAAACCAACCAAGAAAACCATAAAAAGAAACCCTTCAAAACAACTTAGAGAACCACAAAAACAACCTAGAAAACCATCAAAAAAACCTTTCAAAACAACCTAGAAAACACTTTGAAACCACCAAAAAACTATAATTTAGGTTTTAAATTTATTTCTTACTTGCAATGTTTTGTTCATTAAATGCATATTTTCTGATTTTGAATGGTAAACACATTTTTTGTCAATTTTTTTTATGTTTTGAAGTTTTTCTTTAGGAAATAAATTTTCAATTTTTTTAAATTTTTGTTATTTAAAACACATTTTAAATTTCTAGCAAATTTGACCAAAAATATACCTAAAAGAACTCTAAAATAGAAAACAACAAAATTATAACCAATAAATAAGTAAATTAGGAGCTTGAAAATGACATGATGAATATCATTGCTCATGGTGAACATTTATTTATAAAATTTTAATTTTATTTTATTTTAATATTTTAAATTTAAATTAATTTATATTTGAAATATTTTTTTTAATAATAAATATATTATGATTCTAGTTTTAAAAATAAAACATTAATCTTTGAAGGTAAAACTCTAAAAGGAAATTTTTTGTTCATGTATATATATATATATGTAACAAAATATTAACTTAGTTATATATAATGTTTAAGTAAATATAATTATAACATTTAATGTAACATATATATAATTTTATAGCATAACATAACTATATTTAGCTAGTATTTAACTATAACATCACTTATCTATATATATATATATATATATATATATATATATATATATATATATATAAATATATATATATATATATATATATATATATATATATATATATATATCATAACATGACATCACATAGTCCTATAACTATTTAGTTCATAACATAAAGTTATTTAACATAACACACATATATAAAATATAGAGTGTAACATAACTAAAACTATTTCATAACTATATAACCATATAATTATTTAAATATAACTATATATTTAACTAGTTTATAAAATTATAAAATATCACATAGCTAGATATATTATAACTCTATATATATTGTTTATAATGTAACATAAAATTTTCTATAACTAATTAACATAACCTAACTTGTTATTTAACATTTAAAACATAACATAAAATTAATTAACATAACATAGTTCTATAACTATTTAACAACCTAATATGTGTGTGCGTGTGTGTGTGAACAATACATCATTGATATATACATTAAATCCATCATGGAAAGTGCATTTAGTCTAGTGAATAAAAACATTTAGACTCTTTTCCAATTTGTACCATATTGTTTCATTATATAGTGTGTTGTACAAAATACATTGTGTTCATGTGCTTGCACCTAACACATGGCATATGTCAAAGCCAAACAATAAGAACTTAAAGTTTATTGTAGTATTGGGTTGGGATGAAATTTTATTAGTTTTGTAAATAGGTTTATTTCAATTTTTTACATACATATTTACATATTTATGTGTTATGAATAATATGCGTTATTTAGAAACGAGAAAAAGTGTGAAGGTATATTTGATCACTTATTTTAATTGTGTTTACATGGAACTCAATATTTTGGTTGATAAATTATCAAAAACTTGACTCTAAAATTTAGAACTTCAGTCTAGATTATTCTGCTTGAGTTTAGGAATGGTTTTTTTGTCAACATTGTTTTCTTGGATTAGTTTATATGTAATATGTTGAGGCATCCCGTATACACACTCCAAATATAGGCCATCGTAGTGTGAGAGGTTATGTTACACATGGTAGGGCTTGTGATAGATCACGTAGCCCACTGAGAGCTCATGTTCTCATCATAAATCCTGCCTTCGACACTAGCCATAGTGTTAGGGGCACTTTTTTCTGTCTCTGTTGATGGCCATGCTAAATCTAGTGGACCTTCTTCAGGTATTTCAGGCACATCTCCTGCAATTTTAAATCCTCTTTGAACTTTATGTGTTTATGTCTTGAAATTGTGTTTAATTTTTAAATTGTCTTCGACTGATGTGTTTGAATTTAATGTATATGTTATTATGCTTCTAGTTTGTTAATTATATATATGTTAAATTATTTTTATGATTTACAGGCCCTCACAAGGCCAAAGATGAGGATCAAAGTGTAGTATCAATCCCTTCATGGGATGACTCTGCATATCGTAGCACATTAGAGGATGTTGTGACTTGTCATACGCAAATAACAATAGAGATAGAGAATATCCATTCCAATTCAAAGACTCATCTTGCATTGTCTTTGGTGTTGGATAACGTCAATAGGGTTGATCAAGACATACAAAAGGTTGAGCGTGCATAGCCACATATTACAATCCATACAGAGGATTAGGAGGCATGAGGAAACTGGCCCAAATGCTTGGGAGGTCATTAAAGATCCCACCAAGAAATTGATGTTCGTGGGGAGTTGTTTGACATCCCTCGGGATCACCCTGCTAGACATAATGGTCTGATTCCACAGAAATATTTTAGGAATGTTAATGAAACCTCTTTTGTGTATGATAGATTCATTAGATCTTGGGGCGAGTTACCCACCATGACTAGGTCTCCATTTATTTTGCCAAAAATTTATATACAGAGTTCGTGTTACATATGACGTTGGATTACACTGATACTGGATCTCATTATTATGGACTCAACATGCGACATACCTATGAGGGTGAGGGGGCTCGTAGCAACACTAGGTATGTACAACCACCTCCGAGATTCTTTCCACTATTGTCTCAGAGATTGGTATTATTGACAAAGCTATAGGAGTTGTCTTAGCTCAATGATGATACAAGGGAGATTATTGAAGACATCATGTGGGCGTCATTGGTGAGTGTGCGTGTTACATTGTATGGAGAGATTAGGAGACCACCACCATTGCCTCATGACCTGTTAGTGCCCTTATATGATGATGCATTTCTCAGGAGTTTACCCTTTGACCAACTTTTGACATATAGACATATGTATCATGATGCCATTTGTGAGACTTGGAGGGTGCACGACCTGCATTACACAAACCAAGTACATATATACACAATCTTTTTAACTCTTATTGTCAAATTATGCATAATTATTTAAATTAAAATTTATAGTTGATGTTAGACTGAATTTATATTAATAAGTTAATCATAACATGTAGACACATCCCAATTACATGGAAGATCTTGTGAGGTCATCTGAGGACATAGATGATCAGCTAGACCATCCTTGATCAGAGCATGTTTCCATGGATTCTCCTTGTAAAAACCCTCATGAAAATTCTACGTAATAATGTAAATAAAGGAAAAATTAAGACCATGGGTAAGGGACACGTATTCCAAGTTGAATGTTTGGAAAATATATCGTAGTGGGCATCACTAGATGTGTGTTTTTGGCTAAGGAAATTGGCAAACACATCAAAAGGAAAAAAGGAATTTTGGCACATTTATTTATGAAAATAATGGAAATTAGGAGAAAATGAAGGTGCAAGGTCACAAGTTGCACGTGAGGAGGAAATTGTAGGAAAAGCATGGAAAATGAAGAAATTAGAGGCCCCATTAATAAAAAGGCTTCTGAGGATCAGCTGGCAAGCTAAGTCAGTGTTAGCCCTTTGTGAGTTCAAGTTTGGAGCTCTCTTATTATTCTCTCTCTCTCTCTCACTCTTGGTCACTTAGAGTTTTCTTCGAGCACTCTAGCTTTGGATCAAGGAAGAAAAAACAAGCAAGGGGAAAGGAAGGAAACCAAGGATCAAGGAAGGAAAGCAGGATCCAGCAGCTTCAAAAGAAACACTTGCAGGTAACCTTTTTCATGTGTGATTTCCTAGTTGGTTTGGACATGCATGGCCTTGTATGTTGGTGTATGGTTCTCTTGTTGTCAGTGGCATGGTTTTGTCGGGTTATGATAGTGGTTTTCAGCCTAGTCTTTCCTTTTCTCAAATGCCATGATGTTGGGATGTTTATCTTGATTTTGAGCTTTGGTTTTCCAGATGGATTTCAGAATCAGGGGTAGAGGTGGTCTCCAAGTTCATTCCCAAAGGCCTAGGAATTTCTTGACTAGTTTTGGAAGGATACACCATAAAGGCTGAGCAAGAAGTCTTAGTTTATGGCCTAGCGATTCACATTTGGATTGTGGTAAAGCCTAAGAGACTGGTCTTAGTTTAAGGCCTAGTGATACGAGATTGGATTGTGGTCAAGCTTGAGAGACAAGGAGACGAAAAAATCATCAAGGATAGTAATGGATTCCGGATGGCATTCCAGGTTCGATTCAGTTGTGTGATCGAATTTGGTGTGATCACGGTTTGATCAGGTTGGAGGTGGTTTAACCTATGGATCCCCTTAGTTATTCTTGGATTAATTGTTCTATGAGATCCCATATTCATGCTTGGAATATGTTTTGCACAAAGGTCAATATTCTAGGCTAGAAAAGTGGCTTAAATCTCGGGGTCACTCACACAGGTCTGCTATGAAAAGTCCACAGTCACTAGTACATAGGCCTATGAGAGAAAATTTTAGTTTTTGGACGCTATCATGCCTATAACATGAGAGAAAATTTGAGTTAAAAATCTTAAAACATTAGTGGGATCCAGGGGCAGGATGTTTGAGTGGCTGACATGTCACTTGGGGGTGTTGTTGTTGATGTGGATGGGTTGTTTGATGTGCCTATTGATTCGATTTCCTTAAAGTTACCAAGGATATTGAATCTCGTATAGTCAACTCTCGCATCACATGTTTGCCCCAGCTGGTTGGTTGCTTGGGTGGACCTGGGAGGAGGGGGTATCACAGATTGGTATCAGAGTGGGTTGTGCTCTCTTTGGGTCATATATGATACCACAGATTGGTATTAGAGCGTGGTTGGTATTAGAGCATGGTTGCACTCTCTTTCAGTGAATTTGTTGGTCATGCAAGCATGTCACTTGCATGTTTGTCTATTACACTTGCATTCCATGTGCTTTTTGCATTGCATAATGATTGATCATGATTGTAGTAAGGTTGTCATTAGGATATTGATGTTGATTTTGTCGAATATATCATCAAGAGTATATGACTGGTTACATGATTATATGCAGCTTGATTACATCCTTGTATTCTAGGTTGCATTCTTGTATGTTTGATTACATCTATCAATATTGTAGGTTGATTACAAGTATTTATCACTTATGCTAGACTGTATGCGTTCATGCTTGTGTAGTTGATTTGGCATTGCTTATGTGTTGGGTTGTGTTATATTCTTTCCACGACTAGCATTAGTAGTCAAATCTAGGGGTTATAGGGGGGACGGATCCCCCCCTTCGTTATGTAGCGGGGGTGGAAGTCCCCCTTGTATGGGGGATTTGACAGGGGTTGTGCCTAGGAGAAATTGTTTTGGACCCTATATTAGGTGGACGAACCTACCTATGGTTTTGTGCATGGTTTTCGCACATGGTTTTGGGTGTGATGGTTTTCGGTCCATGGTATTAGATGCTTCGGCATGTATATATGTATTGTAACATTGAAAGGAACATAATGAAAAATAAATCTCGTAGTCCCGGTTTTGGGATCCAGGGGAAATCTCTATGTATATATGTTTTATGTGTTATGCTCTCGCCTTCATTTATTTTTCTGTTTTTAGAATTCCTATGCAGGTAATTTTTGTATGGGGTTAAAACCTACACTATGCATGTTGATGGTTGCAGGTGGCAATGTGTAAAATGGAGTAGTGGTTGTTGTCATGCATGTGGTCATGGTTTGTGTAGTTGATATAGTCATGCGTTGATGACTGGGCTCTAGCTAGAATGATGTGTATATGGTTTGGTGCTCATGTGTTATATGTCTATATGAATTTTTCATGCATGAATGGTCTTGGTTATAGTTATGCCTAAATAGTAGGTAAAACATGCCTTGTGAAGTTATGGTATGCAATTTAGGTCATCATGGTGATATTGATATGTTATGATGCTAATGTGTTGACTGAGATAGAACAAGAGATGCAGATCACCATAATGAGGTTGCAGCATTGGACTTTGGGGTAAGAGTAGATCGTCATACATGTATTGTATGTTTTCCATGCAAGTATGTAATTCAAGGATTGTTATATGCATTAGGTTTCTATACATTAGGCTTATGTACATGTCTTTTGATGTTATGGTTACATTCATGATAGATGTTAGCTGATTAGTCTAGTTATATGCACATGTGTCAGATAGTCATGAATGATGGTAACCTGTGGTTGTATACATTTATGTTGTTATTTTATATTACATAACCTCATGATTATGTTAAATGTTGTTGATGAGCATGATAGGTTAACTTGTTGTTTTTATATGCTAGTAACTTTATGATTAGGGTTATGACATTAAGATCTTGATGTTATATGTGCCATGCTAAATTAAATTTGCCTATGCAAATTGTTATGGTTATGACATTCATTTATGAGCTGACATATTTGTGATATGGTGTTGTACTAATCTAGAACGATCATACATATGTGATTGCTATGCATAAATGATAATTGTTTATGAGTTAGGATGTGAACATGTTAGTTAGTGATTGTTATGGATAGCATGATCTTATTTATGTTTAAGCTGATGTGTTGATAAGTTATACCATGCTTATTGGGACAGGGTCCCCTAGGGTCGATTTTGGGACCCTCTCTTTTAATTGCATGTAGGCACAGGACCACAACAAAACATTCCTTTACTCATGGATTTTATTTTTTATTGTGTTGGTTGCATGGCTGTTGTTGGAGGATAGTTACTTTCCTCTGATTACGAAATATTTTCCAGAAGCAAAGAAGTTTTCTTCACTATGGTCCACAAAGGATGCTGAGTGGATCCGCGAGAGAAAGGTATTTTGGGTTTTGATGGAGATGAGCATCAATATGGCCATCAAATGCAAGCTAAGACTGTCACCAACTATCTTTGAGTAGTTTTTGGGATACATGGAGTTCAAAGTGGACTTTTGTTGGAAATAATACTGAGAGGGGGGGTGAATCAGTATTATCTAATCAATAAAACTTTTTCATTTTCATACTTAGATTCATATACGCTACTTCAATTAAGTATACCCGTGTATATACGCGACTGTGTCTATTGAAACTAGCGTATAACCATTAAACTCATGATTCAGTTATGTGATCTTCAATGGATGCATCAGAACATTATTAGCCATATTAACAGTCAACAGTAGCAGTAAAACAGATAGATCAATACACATAAGAAACACACATGAACACCATGATATAAGGTGGAAACCCAATGTGGGTGAAAACCACCTGCTGCAATTCGTTTCTATCTTCCTTTATTAAGAAACTTCTTTTACAATGTACTGGTGCAGTCCTTTACCAGCACGTAGGCTACAACCTGCAGAAGGCTACAACCTTCTCTCGTTCTCCAGATTTTCCTGGAAGGGAGCTCCAACCCCCTTTGCTCTTGTACTAGCTAAGATACTAGTACGTAGGCACCTGCCTACAATATTCTCTCCTCTGGGTACCACGTTTCGTACATTTTCAGACTGGATACTCCTGAAGCACAACACTATAATCTGAAGGCCACGTTTCATCAAATTTTCATACTGGACCCATAACTATCATTGAAGCTCAAAACAATCACTACTAGCACCATCAATCTCTGAATCACTGAAACACTGAAACCCTGTCAATCAACACAATCACAGAACTCTGCAAAATCAATCAGAACCAACTGTATCATCAAAATCATGCATCAGAGTGCATACACTACTTGGAAGTGCTGAACCTGCATTTATACGCAACTTCATCAAGCTGAACCAGTGTATATGTCATTAATTACTTATTCATAACTTCGCTGCACTTCCTGACTTCAGACATAACCAAATCATTACATATACAAGGATAATATATGTGTTAGCACCCAGATATAGTCCATTGGATCACATAAATATGAGTCATTATGATCTTGATCCATATTAGTTCTCATCCATCACTACACAATCATCCAACCAAGATATGTAGAATACTGACACCATTAAACTATCATCAGAACTCGTCAACAGTCAGAACCACCTGTAACTTCAGACATCATAGCTCAAATGGTATATGCTACTACAATGAACCAAACCTGCATACATACGCGCTTACACCAAAGCCAACCCGTGTACAGATCTATAAATATTCAAACATGACTTGCAGCGATTTCAAACTTAAGATATACCCAGTTCAGATCATTACATGCGTCAGTATATAGATCTAGAATAAACATAATCAATCATTTAGAGATAGTTTATTTCAAACCATTTGATCTCGATCTATCCTTAGATCTTGTTCTCCATCAACTGGTAAGATCCCTCCTTAGCTCATATTAATCAATGCATCATCAACCCATAACCTGCATACTGGATCTCATACTTCTTCATATATTCAAGACTTTTTCGATACCCTTGCCTAATGATCTTCATCTCCTTTTATAGTCTTAGCCCTTTCTCAATACCATGGTCCAAAACCATAACAAAAAAATACTAGGGACCCAATACCTGGGTTCAACAACTTCGGACGTAATACCAAGGACCAAAACCATAGGTCTAAATACCACGGACCCAAAAATAAGCTTTCCCACATGTACACACTTTTCCGTGCATGAAAGTGCGTGCATATGCATACGCGACTTTTGATCGGCAATCCTACGTGTATACACGCCTTTGTATTAGTGACGTTGCGTGTATAACCTGCGTGTATACCTTACTTGGTATATAACGAACCTGCGTATATACGCGACTTGGTACATAGTGAACCTGCGTATAACCTGTGTGTATACCCTACTTGGTATATAGTGAACCTGCGTATATACTCTGACCTGCATATATACTCTTATTTCTTCATTATTTGAAGTCTGACCATCAAATCTTTGCTACTGATCTGCTGTGCTATGATCTACCATCTGTGTGAGTTGCCATCAAGGACAACACTTGTCTCATAATTCCAACAATCTCCCCCTTTGGACTTAATGGCAAAGCTAACTTGTCATACTAAAAACTGTCATCTGATTCCTTTGAGCCGTCCTGCATCCCATGTATTCTGTCACATCTGATATCTCTTCTGTAGTCGAGTTTAGGCTTCTGTGATCCATATCAAGTTAGAGAAAGATTTCGGTGAAAATCACATGGAATCTCACTGTAGATTCATCTAGTTATATATATAAGTGAGTTGATCTTCTATGAGTGGGTTTCCATCAAGTACAACACATGCATCACAATGCCAACAATCTCCCCCTTTGGACTTGATGGAAACAACACCAAATCACTCTCCCCCTTTGACATCAAGGGCAAAGGGCGGACCAAGATATTCTCTTTCCTTGATAAACATTCTACTGTCCATACTCCCCCTGAGTACCTACTGAAATCTCTGAATGAGCTCCCCCTTTGTATATGCCAAGGTGTACCAATCTGTCCATGCTACATGCTGAAAGCTCTGCTCTTGCTGAAGTGTGTTGTTCATGCTCCCCCTGACTGTAAGCAAGGTCTGCAAAAAGATGTTCTACAAGAAGAACCATGACTTATACATCATAAAAGACCTTCCTATCACCAAAAGACTCAATACATACATCCATCACCCAACGAAGTGGGGATCATCCACCCAACCAAGTGGGGATACATCAGAAATTTACATATGACAACCAAGTTCATTACATGTTCATCCCAGGCATAGTGGGGAAACCAAAATAGGCCGTTACATGACCTTGACACCATGAAAGAGATACCACAAAAGAGATACATGACATAGAGATGAAATATCTAGAACAAGACTTATGAAAGTCACCAATAACTGATAGCAGCAACATCTGTCAGCAACCAAGATTTCCTTCTGTTCTCCTTCTGCAGCTGATCCACCTGAAATCAAACCAACATATACGCGACTATATCCACAGAAACAGGCGTATATACGCGGATCCTCCTCATGAAACTCGCGTACAACCACTTTCAGATCAACAATCTGTAAAGGTATGTCTGCATATAGATATAAAACCATAGTCATCTCATCATCATCAAGATCTGCATGATCCAAGTATCATCACTTTGGGAACATCTGCATCAATCATCATATGTAAGAATCAACCTATCATCATATAGGTAAGAACTCATCATCATCATGTCTCCAACAAAGCAACTTTGAGTAATCATTCATGTATCCAGCACTATGTATCTTGAGCTCAAGATCATTTGTCAAGACTTCTTTATATCATCAACATCAACAATCCTCATCCACATGAGCGCTAAGAACTATAGGAATCCTGCATCATAACTATATTATATGATCTTTATGCATATGATGACAGCAGCATATGAGTAACTCATCATCAAGTAAAGAAGATGTGTTTTCAAGCTTTGTACTTCTCCTTATCCTTATGAAGATCACCATGTAAACACCATATATGCATCATCAGAGAATCAATCCACAAATATGATCTGAACATCAACTATGTAACCCCAAGAATCATATTAGATTTTATCATGGACAACTCATAACCTCATCATAGCAAGATATATCATTTAGCCATATAAGCATCATCACCAAGGACTATTAACCATAATGCCAACAATGCATTATTAAAGGCATATGCTCCCCCTCAACCTGTGCCATGTGTTTTACTGTTAGATCTGATCAGCAATAAGCATCAAGACATCATCATCATCAAGTTAGGATCAAAACACTTTGAAACTTCTTACAAGTATCAAGACATTTCCACACATCCTCAACAGACTGTAACTATTAACCAATAGAGCAAATAATGGACTGAATCATATCAGACACTTTTTCTGAGCCTGTCCCCACTGCTTTTCCTCAGACTGACATATACGCGACTTTGCAGTGTCCAATTCGCGTATATACGCGACTTCCCTTTAAGAAACTTGCATATGAGATTTAGGACACTGAAGTTTTACACTTCCAGCTCCCTCTGATTCTGTTATGTCTGTATGTTGTGTTGTGCTGCCTCTTTCTGACTGTACTTCTTTCTTCTTCCACATCTTCAAGTGTGATGATGATGTTTTCTCCTTTTGGTATGGTGCCCATACTTTGTTCCTGCATTCCTTAGCTATATGTCCAAGCTTGTTACATGTGTAACATCTTACATGTCTCATATTTCTTCTATAGCAATCAACAGCTCTGTGACCAAACATATTGCAAGCAAAGCAATATCCATTAAAGTACCTTGAATGTGATGATCTTTCTGCATGATGGTCTTGAACCCTTCTTCTTCTACATCTGGCTGCAACATGTCCAAGATTATGACATACATAACATTCAACATTATTCATAGGAGGAGTAAAAGATTTTCTTTGAAGAATTTCTTTCCTTGGTTGATGATGAGATTGACCTTTCATCCCCTTATTGAGTATTTCAGATTTTGCAGTAGAGTCCCTTGTCTTACTTTGTGAACTAGATTCACCTTCAATAGATTCATGAAAACCAAGACTAGTTTTGATAGCAGGAGACCTTTGACTATTAAGAATATCATCCAAGACTTTAGTACTATCTTGAAATCATAAGAGCTTATCCTTTTCTTCTAATTTACCTTTCAAGATATTTACCTCAACTTGAAGTTGTTCTTCCTTTTCCAGACATTGCTTCTTCAAAGTTTCTTCAGATTTTCTTCCTTCTTCCATTTGTTGCCTTAGTTTGAGAATCTCCTTTTCTTGTTCTTCATTCACATCCTGCTGCATTTGACGAATTCTGAAGGCACATTCCAGTTGAGATTTTAAGATGATAACTTCATTTTCCTGTTTTTCAATAGTTTGGAGTAGATCTTTATTCTGCTTCTTTGTTTCTTCAATTTCTTCCTTTAGTGAGAGGGTCGTAGCTTCAAGACTTTCATAATAACTGGATCGATCTCTGAGCTTCTTGATTGTTGTGTTCTTTTCAATGACTTCATTTCTTAGAGATGTTACTTCATCCTGCAACTTTTGATATTTGTCCTTGAATAACTCTCGTTGACCCTTTAGTCTAGTAGCAGCTTCTTTGAAGGTACCATCCTTTATGTTCAAAAATTTTTCTTGGGATCTAATTTTGTTTGCCAGAATTTTAAATTCTGGCTCTATTTGATATCTTTCTTGTTCACCCATAAGAGCAAATTCAGTTGTTTCGCTATCACTTTCATCTTTTCCAAATGGATAGATAGCCGGAACATCAGAGGATAGCAAATTCATATCTGATAGATCATCTTCATTCTGAAATGATTCTGAATCTAATTCTGAATCTAAAGAGCTTCTTACACCTAATCCCCAATCAATTCTCCCACTGTCATAGTTCTTCTGAGATGTCTTCTTCTGCTTATGTGCTTTCTTCTTAAGCTTCTTTCCCATTGTTCCACAGATCTCCTTTAAGCGATCAAGCCTCTACCAAAGGACCGGCTCTGATACCAATTGTTGGAAATAATACTGAGAGGGGGGGTGAATCAGTATTATCTAATCAATAAAACTTTTTCATTTTCATACTCAGATTCATATACGCTACTTCAGTTAAGTATACCCGCGTATATACGCGATTGTGTCTATTGAAACTAGCGTATAACCATTAAACTCATGATTCAGTTATGTGATCTTCAATGGATGCATCAGAACATTATTAGCCATATTAATAGTCAACAGTAGCAGTAAAACAGATAGATCAATACACATAAGCAACAAACATGAACACCATGATATAAGGTGGAAACCCAATGTGGGTGAAAACCACCTGCTGCAATTCGTTTCTATCTTTCTTTATTAAGAAACTTCTTTTACAATATACTGGTGCAGTCCTTTACCAGCATGCAGGCTACAACCTGCAGAAGGCTACAACCTTCTCTCGTTCTCCAGATTTTCCTGGAAGGGAGCTCCAACCCCCTGTGCTCTTGTACTAGCTAAGATACTAGTACGTAGGCACCTGCCTACAATCTTCTCTCCTCCAGGTACCACGTTTCATACATTTTCAGACTGGATACTCCTAAAGCACAACATTATAATCTGAAGGCCACGTTTCATCAAATTTTCATACTGAACCCATAACTATCATTGAAGCTCAAAACAATCACTACTAGCATCATCAATCTCTGAATCACTGAAACACTGAAACCCTGTCAATCAACACAGTCACAGAACTCTGCAAAATCAATCAGAACCAACTGTATCATCAAAATCATGCATCAGAGTGGATACACTACTTAGAAGTGCTGAACCTACGTTTATACGCAACTTCATCAAGCTGAACCAGCGTATATGTCATTAATTACTTATTCATAACTTCGCTGCACTTCCTGACTTTAGACATAACCAAATCATTACATATACAAGGATAATATATGTGTTAGCACCCAGATTTAGTCCATTGGATCACATAAATATGAGTCATTATGATCTTGATCCATATTAGTTCTCATCCATCAATACATAATCATCCAACCAAGATATGCAGAATACTGACACCATTAAACTATCATCAGAACTCGTTAACAGTCAGAACCACCTGTAACTTCAGACATCATAGCTCAAATGGTATACGCTACTACAATGAACCAAACGTGCGTACATACGCGCTTACACCAAAGCCAACCCGCGTACAGATCTATAAATATTCAAACATGACTTGCAGCGATTTCAAACTTAAGATATACCCAGTTCAGATCATTACATGCGTCAGTATATAGTTCTAGAATAAACATAATCAATCATTTAGAGATAGTTTATTTCAAACCATTTGATCTCGATCTATCCTTAGATCTTGTTCTCCATCAACTGGTAAGATCCCTCCTTAGCTCAGATTAAGCAATGCATCATCAACCCATAACCTGCATACTAGATCTCCTACTTCTTCAGATATTCAAGACTTTTTCGATACCCTTGCCTAATGATCTTCATCTCCTTTTATAGTCTTAGCCCTTTCTCAATACCATGGTCCAAAACCATAACAAAACAATACTAGGGACCCAATACCTGGGTTCAACAACTTCGGACGCAATACCAAGGACCAAAACCATAGGTCTAAATACCACGGACCCAAAAATAAGCTTTCCCACATGTACGCACTTTTCCGTGCATGAAAGTGTGTGCATACGCATACGTGACTTTTGATCGGCAATCCTGCGTGTATACGTGCCTTTGTATTAGTGAAGCTGTGTGTATACCCTACATGGTATATAGCGAACCTGCGTATATACGTGACTTGGTACATAGTGAACCTGTGTATAACCTGTGTGTATACCCTACTTGGTATATAGTGAACCTGCGTATATACTCTGACCTGCATATATACTCTTATTTCTTCATTCTTTGAAGTCTGACCATCAAATCTTTGCTACTGATCTGCTGCACTATGATCTACCATCTGTGTGAGTTGCCATCAAGGACAACACTTGTCTCATAATGCCAACAACTTCCACTGTATCTCCATCCGAGCGTGCAGGGACCTCGAATAGAAGTGGTATGATCTGCCATACATTGCGACAGATGATGCCATAGTAGCGGACCTCGAACATTGGCCAGCTGAGTGGCGCATGACCTTAGATTTGTCTGTCAGGTCTAGTAAGTCTTTCGGAAAGTAGAAGAAGGAAGAGGCCCAATTGAAAATGCAACAGTTAGCTGAAAAGTAGAAGGAGGCTGTAGAAAAAGCCAGAGCGGAAGCATAGTGTGTCGCGAAGGAATGGAAGGAAGAGTGCGACTCTGACAAAAGTCAGAAATCTCCCTCACCATAGACGGAGAAAGAAGAATGATCAGAGTAGGTTGGTGCAGATCTAGAAAGAACTCCCTTCTAGGTGAAGCAGAATAGGGAATAGGAGAAGGAAGGGCCGAGCAAAAATTCCAAGGCCACCAAGTCGTCACTAGACCTGATCACCTTGACAGAGCGTGACTTGGATGAAAATAGGGATAAAGTAAGGGACGCAATGATGGAACTGCTGCAACAGTTTGAGCAATAGTAGAAGCAAGCCTTGGTTGCCATTTAGACAGGTCTACATGAGCTGTAGATCTAAACTACTCAACTGCAGGTCGGTGTAGGGTAGAGTAGCACGACGTCGAGTAGTTTAGCATCGAGGACCACTGGAGCAGTGGAGATGGTTTTCTCTTTGGATCCTCAGGCCGTCACGCTTCCTGATGGAGCCCTAAGCATGGAGGAAATGGATAAAAAGGCTGCTTTAAGGAACATTTGTCTCAACTTGGCAATGCTCCCAAGAAAGTTCCTTCACACGCTAGAAGTAGGTGTGATCACGTAACTTAGGGTTGCAGAGCAGCGCGTGCTAAGTATGATCAACGAGCAGAAGGTTAACAACGAATAGTTGTTCATTGAGAAAAAAACAGTGATAGACACCTAGGAGAAGGTCCAAGAGAAGAATGAGTGCACTGTAGTGCTGGTAGCAGAAGTGTGCAGAACCATTCTGGAACTGCACATTCCCGAAGAGGCACCTGTGGAGGCCAAGATCTAGAAGTTGGTTGCAGGTGTGCGCGATGCTCGAACCGAGATGGACAAGGTTTAGTTTGAGTTGAACCTCAAGATTACAGAGCTCGAGTTGAGGGCACAACCTTCAAATCTGCCAAAGGTCAGAGAACATCATGAGGCAGTTGTCAAGAATGCATTCGCTGGAGTAGATGTCACGGTGGCAGAATCCACTGCACTCCTCAAGCAATCAATGGAGGTCCTCACAAGTCTGCAGGAAGATCCTACCCTGCAGATCTTGAATACTGAGGCAAGGGAATTACAACAGCAGTATGACGAAGCCAGAGCGACGACGTGCACCATCGCCATCACGCAAAGATTGGCCAAGTTGCCAGATACAAAGGAACTAGAAGAACAAGAGGAAGAAGCGTAGCGAAAAGACGTAGTCCTCAAGGCTAGATTGGTGCCTTGGATGGATAAGGCCTATGTACTCTCCACCACCATTGGGTAGAAGTTAGTAAGCTTGCAGACAACATAGCAAAAGATCTAGGCAGATAGCGCAGGTCTAACAACAGAACAGCTGGTAGAACAGGTCAAGCAGGTGGCTATGCAGTATAAAGCTGAAGTTGCAGTGGTACAAGTGGAGTTGGGAGGTCTTCATAACAATATATTTGTGCCAGCAGAGTGAATTGGGGGCAAGTCACCATATTTGTGTTGGGGGGCTACTGGGATAGGTTCCCCTAGGGTCGATTTTCGGGTTAAAAGCCCAAGTTTCGGCGTAGAAAGGCCAATTTTTTGCATGTAAAGTCTAACGTCTCTCAAATTTTTGGTCGCGGAGCGGGTAGATGTAAATTGTAATAAAGGGTTTCCACCCTTCTTTTATGTAAGTTGTTTCAGCTTTAGAAGATGCACCTATGGTTCTCGGACCACGGGATTGTATAAAAAGGAGAGTATGAGAAGAGTCTAAGGTAGTTTTTAAGAAGTAGATGATGAATGTAATGGGTCATTAGCAAAAATAGTGAAGAGTCTTAGAGTAAAAGAGAGGCTCTGTAGCTGTGTGCGCAGAGGCCTAGGGTAGAAGTTCGCAACTGAGTGTGCGGACCACTGCAGCTGAGTGCATAGGGTAGTTAGAGTCTGTATGAAGATCTGAAGTATTAATAAAGAAGATTACTATGGAAATATCTATATTTGATCTATTTACTTCTGAATTGAATAAATATAGTTATGCTATGATGAATAATGGGTTTATGATTTAATGCTATATTGATACACGAATCTATATGTTTTACATTTTTATCTGAATGCAAGTAATAATATCTATTTATGTGAAGAACATATTAGCGCATGTTGAAGTTATCGGATACTTAAGTCGATATGGATAAATACGGAAGTAAGAGGAATTACAGAAGCATGTAAGTGGTTGATTACCCTGTCTTGGGTTTGCGAACGATAGTCATAGACCTTCGTGAAGGTCTAGAGGTCAATTAAGAGAAGTATATCTATAAGCCATAAAAGGCTTGTTGATATGCATGGAGATAGAGTTAGGGCATAAAACGACATCACCACCATCTATGGGTGTGGAAACTTGGTTCCAGCATTCCCCCATACTACTTCGGGTGAGACTTTAGTTTGTGCTCTGTGGATTGATGTCGAGAGGGCCAGTAGTGTAGGGATTTGTTTGGCTAACTTAACGCTGAACCCGGGTCAAGGCCCACTAAGCCAACAATGCTAACTAGCTTGATTGTGTAGACAATATAGCCTCCCCTGAGATATAGTAAGGCACAAGTTTTCTTATGTTGTATATTTGGTGCTTGACTGTTTGATTATGTCATCTAGTTAATTTATTTAACACGGTATGTTGCAAGTTGGTTGAATATTTGATGAATTGCATAATATGAGTATGTGTTCAAATGATTTTGTTTTAAGATGATTGTACTAACACATATATGTTAAGACAATTGATATGTACTTGAGTATAGTATGTGACAGTTGTAGCATTGTGTCTAAGGACTATGAGTTGACTATGGATTATGACATGATTTTTAGTATTGGTAAAGGTTGATTTAAAATTGTTAGATATTATTGTTTTGATTTTTAGAAAGTGAGATTGACATGTGTGAGAAAGTTGTAGGGAAACATGTTTGTTATTAGCATGACAAGGTAACAATTGATGTGTTTATATAACTAATAGTTGGGTAGTGTGATGGTACTAGTAAGCCTCGATTGCAACCAAGTAAAAAGGTAAAAGGAAGGA
This sequence comes from Pinus tabuliformis, assembly GCA_031772625.1. Lineage (NCBI taxonomy): Eukaryota > Viridiplantae > Streptophyta > Pinopsida > Pinales > Pinaceae > Pinus > Pinus tabuliformis. Next base: position 464,653,966 of record CM062809.1, on the reverse strand, counting down.
ATTGGACAAGAATTCCTTTGGCTATGTTTGGAAACCATAATTCCAAATGAATGAGTGCTTTGCATACAAGAAGTCTTCTTAACCTTGATTTTGTTTGACATTATGTGGATATGTGCTAGACTCATGAATATGTACTTGATAGGTACATTAGCTAGAGGTGGATATATCAAGGTGATTTGAGTCCCTTGAGAGATGGTGTGGATTTGTTTAGTTGCAGGCAATGTGTGTGGCATAGAAAGATAAGGTAACCGGTGCATTGATATGTTTATTTAAGCACTGATAGTAATGTTTCTATGAAAATGTCATGCAGGGATTTGCATGGCAAGAGAAATTACCATGAAATATTAAAGGAGGCATAGGTCAATATTTTCTTGGGAACCAGGGGATTGAGTCATGATGTCTATTGTCAGCCTTTTTATTTTGATATTTTGTGATTTTTGTGCCTGATTTTCGATTTAAAGTGTGTCTGGTGCATAGCTATGCCACTTTGTTCACAGTGTTGTATTGTTTGCCATGGTTTTCTTCTTGTTTTTTCTCGGGTTTCCTTTTATGTTTTGAGGCTTTGAAATTGGTCAAGAAAGAGGAAAGTTATTGGAGCTCGGGAAGAGTTGTGTGGAACCCAATAGGTAATGTAAGACTCATATGAAACTCTGTGAATGACTAAGCACAACGGAAGGTAAGACTATGACAGTCAATTGGACTGGTTGGGTCCATTATGGTAAATGGAAGGTGGGAGCACATATATGAGAAAGGTAACTAGAAAACATAAAGTAAATGTATCTGAGGTGTTGGATACCTTAGCTATGTTGGGAACCAACGCTCTCAATGTTGTGCATGTTGTGCATGAACAAAGGAAGTTCTCTTAACCTAGACCTTATGTTATCTAGTAATTATGTTATGATCATGATTATTAATGCCAACATTTATATGTATATATATATATATATATGTGTGTGTGTGTGTGTGTGTGTGTACGTATGTCGTTTTCTGACATGGCCATCATTGTTTTATACTAATGTTTATATATAAGTATGTATGTGTCCATGTATCTATGTCACTATTAGATAGAGTCATTAATAATCGTTCTTATGGAGGAATGATTGCTTACGCAAGCGAATGACATGAACAAGTTCCTTGCCTTATGAGGAATCAATGGGGAGGAATAGCCCTGAAAAATATACGAGGCTAGTATCAAGTGTTTATGAGTTTATATTATGTGATTAATTATTTCTATGTTATAGACAAGTTATATCGAGGGATAGAACATTGATAGGAAAGTAGTGTGGTCTGTGACATGCTGGGACAAGAATGGATAAGAAATTGGAAGCAAGGTTTCTTGGTAGAGACAGTGTGCTTTTGGATGTGAAGTACTATTGTTATGTATATGTTTTACATGTTGCATCTATGATGTTGTGCACATGCGGTGTTGTGTATGCATAGTGTGTGTACATGTTGTTTATGCAATGTTATGTACATGATGGTACAGATAATGTTGTGTTAATATTGCATATGGAGTGCTGGGTATAGATGGTGCTATGTACATGATGGATATGCATTGTTGTGTGCATATGGTGTTGTGCACATGTTGGATATACAGTGATGTGTACGTATGAATCTGTGTACATTTTGGATATGCAGTGCTATGTATAGGAGGTGTTGCGTGCATGTTGTACATGTGGCACTATGTACATACAGTGTTCTGTGAATGATTGTACAAGTGGCTCTATGTCCATGTGGTGTTGTGTACATGTTGTTCAAGTAGCGTTGTGTGTGGGTGGTGTTGTGTACATGTGCATGTGCCACTATGTACATATGGTGTCATGTACATGTTGTTCATGTGGTATTGTGTACACATTGTACAGTTGGTGCAATGTACATGTGGCGTTGTGTACACGTTATGCAGGTGGTGCTGTGTACATGTGATGTTGTGCACATGTTGTGTAGGTGGTTTCAGTGTACAAGTGGTAGTGTGTACATGTGGTACATATGGTACTGGTGTAGATGCATGTATTACATGGTGTTGTATGACATGTGTAGTTGTATGCGTGTGATGCACACTATCTGTATGTGCACGTGGTTGAGGAGAAGGCATTGGGTGTTTGTCTGGTGTGGAAACTGATCCAGAGTGTGTATGGAATAAAGAAAAAGGTAGAAGCTAAGGATTGATGAAAGGATAAGTATCAACATTTTATTTCCGTTTTATTATGGATATGATTTATGACTATGGTATATGATGATTATATGTGATCTATGGTTATGGTGTATGATGGTTATATATGATCTATGATGTTGATATATGATTGTTGTGTTTTGAGCTAACCATACGTGATATGTTTATACGTGATGTTTTGATCAACAATTGGTTTGATTTGTTGTGACAAGAAGCGAACGAGATTGCTAGTGTACCTTATTTATGAGCTACCAATGATGTATGATTTGAAGCTATTTCAATTTATTTGAATCTAATGGAAATTATGTGCTTGGAACAAGAATGCATGAACATGCCCGATTGAGTGGTTGAAATTGGTACAAGAATTAGCAGCAATAGTGAAAGAAAGTGGAACATGCAATAGTATGCAAGTAGAGCACTTCAGGAGAATGGTCATTATGGCACACTAGTGCCCAATAGTGTCCATCAATTTCCATGAGAATTATATGACCGATATGATGGTTTTGAGGCAGGTATATGCCTTGGTTTTGTATCTTCCAATGTGAAAAATCCTTGCCAAGGCATGTATCGTCTTCGATAGGGTATTCCGGGGAACTTGGAAGGTGAGTGACTGCATGAAAGGGAGTGACTCAATTTCCCGAGGGACTGTGTATTAGAGAAGGAAGGTCGTGGATATATATTTTTTGGTTATTAGCATTGCCAGATGGAATCATGTGCACATTGGGAGTGCACCCTAGAACAATGATCCAATAACTATGCATTGAGAGGACAAGTGGCACAAGATTGTAGCGCTGGACATTAGATGCAACTTTGACTGTGACAGTTGATCTTTGACTTCCTAGGAAGGAGGTGAATCCTGGTACTAATTTTGAGGGTGGGGGTGTGATCCTCTCGATTCCCTCGTTGATTGATATGGGCATTGTATTATTTTATTTACCGGTTTAGAAAATGTAAATATGTGTATATGTGGTTATTGTAAATACCATAATAAGTTGTGTTATAACGCTCCAGTATTCAGTTTGTTTTCATGATATTTTTCTTTTGAGTAGGTTATTCATTATAAATACTGCAAAAAGCTAAGTTATAAATCTACATGGGCAATATGTTTTCTTTTCAGTTGTCTTGCTGAGGTCTTGGTATGGTTTAACATCGAGGACAATGTTCCCGAAGGGTGAGGGTTCTATAACAAACCTAGTGAAAATTCTATGTAATAATGTAAACAAAGACGAAAGTAAGACCACAATTAAGGGACACATATTCCAAGCTGAATGTTGGGTAAAGATATCCTAGTGGGCATCACTAGATGTGTGTTCTTGGCTAAGGAAACTGGCGAAGGCAAAGGCATTACAAGGTAAAAGGGAATTTTTGGCACATTTATTTATGAAAATAAAGGAAACTATGAGAAAAATGAGGTGAAATGTCATAGCTTGCATGTGAGAAGGAAATTGAAGTAAAATAATGGAAAGTGAAGAAATTAGAGGCCTCATTAATAAAATGTCTTATGAGGATCAATTGTCAAGCTTATTCAGTGTTACCCTTTTGTCAATTCAAGTTTGGAGCTCTCTCATTCTTCTCTCTCTCTCTCTCTCACTCTTGGTCACCTAGAGTTTTCTTGGAGGATTCTAGATTTGGATCAAGGAAGGAAAAGCAAGCAAGGGGAAAGAAAGGAAAGAAAGGATCAAGGAAGGGAAGTAAGATCAAGTAGCTTCAATAGGAATACTTGCAGGTAACCTTTTGCATGTGTGATTTCTTAGCTGGTCTGGACGTGCATGGATTTCCATGTTGGTGTATGGTTCTCTTGTTGCTTGTGGCATGGTTTTTCAAGGATATGATAATGGTTTTCAACCTATCCTTGCCCTTTTCCCGATGCCATGATGTTGGGATGTTTATCTCAGTTTTGAGCTTTGGTTTGCGAGATGGATTTTAGAATCTGGGGCGGCGGTAGTCTCAAGGTTCATTCCTAAAGGCCTAGGAATCCATTGAATGCTTTTGGTGGGATACACGGTAAATCCTGAGGGAGAAGTCTCAGTTTATGGCCTAGTGATCCAGGTTTGGATTGCGGTAAAGCCTAAGAAACTTGTCACGGTTTAGGGCCTAGTGATTTAGGATTGGACTGTGGTAAATCATGACAGACAAGGAGATGGAAAATTCCTCAAGGATAATGATGGATTTTGGATGGAATTCCAGGTTTGGTTTGGTTTTGATCGGAACACCGGTTTTAGTGTGATCATGGTTTGATGAGGATGGAGGTGGTTTAACCTCTGAATCCCCTTGGTTGTTCTTGGATTGGTTGTTCTATGAGATCCCACATTCATGCTTGGAACATGGCATAGGGGTGACTGGCTAAAAGAGAGATTTGGTTCAGCCATGTCTAGAGATGGGTGGTATGTGGAAGTCCTAAACCTGGTCGGATTTGCCAATGATTAATAAAAGTTAATTTCGCTTGATTTTGCACTAGCTTAAATGTGTATTTAATGGCTATCATATCCATGATATTTATATGGTTTTATGTTGGTTATAAGCATTGTTAAAAGATGGGTTCATGTCATGGTTATTTCATGTATTTACTTGTAATTGTTAAATGGATGGATGCAAGACCTAATTGATGATATAATAGTTCAATGGATAAGGAGGTGATCCTTCTGGTTATGTTTCATAAGCTCTTTCAGTCATTTATGCTTTGTCTATCCCTAAACCTGTAGGTTGCATTGATTCCAAGTGTTTGACAAAATGTTTGTCCTGATTAGGGATACTCAAGCCTAGTCCGAAGGTTGATTTTGATTTATCAACATTATTATCATGTCTTTGATGAATTCTTAAGGTTGTATCAAATTCTTGACAAAGGTTGAGATTCTGGGCTAGAAAAATGGCTCAAATCTCAGGGTTGTTGGCACAAGTCTATTGAGAAAAGTCCATAGTCACTAACACATATGCCTATGAGAGAAAACTTGGGTTGCTAGACATTGTCATGCCTATAGCCTGAGAGAAAATTTGAGTTAAAAGGCTTTAAACATTAGTGGGACCGAAGGGTAGGATGCCTGAGTGGATGACATGTCTCCTAGGGGTGTTGTTGCTAATGTGGATGGGTTGTTTAATGTGTTTTGTCGATTCCATTTCCTTAAGGTTACCAAGGAGATTGAATCCCTTATAGTGACCTCTGTTATCACATGTTTTTCTAGAATGATTGGTTGCTTGGATGGACCTGGGAGGAGGGGGTGTCACACTCCTCCACCTCCACCTCCACCTTATATGTTCACTAATGTGTAGTAGAGTCACTATGTACAACCACATGGACCAATAGTTGAGGTAAAAAAAATTATTCCTAAGTTTCAATATTTTATTTTTTAAGTTACACATATGCTCATTAATTTGTAGACTAATTATACTTTTTCCTTTCCATTGTGTACATGGGCCCATATGTAGAGTGCCCTTGATGTCATTTTTATGTGGAGACATGAGTGGGATGTTGGGTTTAGAGGAATTGATGATGCAGTTCCATCAATGCAGGCCCCAATCATTAAACCACATGCAGGGAAGCACCAAACCCAGATTCATGATCAGACCCCCATCCTATCTTACATGCATTTGGACTTGATTAAGGTTAATAGATTCATGTATATGTAAATAAAATTGTGGTTCAAAATCGTTTATTTCCATATTGTTTATTTTGTACAAATAATGATCTAATTAGTTTGAATTTGAATGTGTTATATTACAGTACTAGCTTATGGACAATAAATTTGCACAATAGAACTCACATAAGACTCGTGATGGTACTTAGAGTGTCATAGTTTGTATATTTTTCAGGATCATTTCATAGGGCACGTTCACATGTGTGATACAAACTTTATATATTTTCATACATGGATAGTTTATAGATACATACATCATGGACATTATTTCAGTTTATAGATGTTCATGTGATATTTGTAATTTGTATATATTTTCTTATGGATAGTTTATTGATATATGTATTCACTATTTTAGTTTATGGATTCGTATTAATCTTGTTTATGGATGCTCATTAATTTTTGAAGTTTATGGATATGTTGAAATTATTTCACTAATTTAATAAATTTTCTATATACAATAAATTTTATTAGTAAAATGTATATTTCTATTTTGATTTCCAGTTCCATAGACTAAGAAAATAAGTACAATCTTAAGTTATGATGCAAGTCACTTTAATACTTAAAATGAACTAAAATATATAATGTATCAATTTAATAATGAGCATGGAAAGAATTCGAGTCATGCTTCATATTGGCTTGTAGAAAGTGTCTTTTAGTGCAATCAACATGTATGTTATTACAATTCAATTTTAAGAATAAATTATTTGAATCATATATATATATATATATATATATATATATATATATATATATATATATATATATATATATATATATATTTGTTACCCGCTCATATACCATTGCATGGACAACTTTTTTAAGTATTTCAATCAATTTATTATCTCAAGATTCAATTAAAATGCACAAATAGGATTGAAATAGGTTTTATTCAACATTATTTATTTTGAGATTATCTACAAGAGCTTAGCCATAACATGATATAAGTCAAACGTATTGAAATTTACTATATAGATCAAAAAAAAAATATGACAACATTTCTATAATTTTATATAGTGTCATCAACTTTCCTAAATTCACAAGTAGTTATCCAAGTATTTCAATCAATTCCTTATGATGGAAATAAGTTTTATTCATTTTTTAAAAACTCAAACATGATTGAAATAACTTATATATTCAATTTTAAAAGATGTGGAGAAGTAAAAGTTACAAATACAAGTTTTATTCCATTGTATTTTGTTTGAGGCTATCTACAAAAGCTTAGCCATAATGCACGTAGTCAATATTTTTTTTGTGCTTACATTGAAATCAATGAACAATGTTAAACTAATTACCTTGAAGGCAATGTACACCATATATCTAGTTACATCAAATCAGAAAAACATCTTCACTCAAATAAATGCCTCTAATGCAAGCAATCAAATAGGATGAGAAATCAATAACTAAAATCAATGCATCTAATGAAACAATAAAATAGGATTAGAAATCAACATATACAGTGAAAGAAATGCATCTAATGCTGCAAAAAATCAAATAGGATTAGGAACCAACATCTACACTGAAATCAATACATCTAGTGTTAGCAATAAAATAGGATTAGGAATCCACATATACACGGAAATCAATATCATAAAAAATATACACAACTAAAAAAATTCAAAAAATAACACTATCTTCATTTATGAGTCCTCCTGAAAATGTTACTTTTGGTTTTTCAATTTAATTAAATAGTTTTAAATCTTACGTGAACACATGTGTCTGCAAAATGCAATTGAAATATTACTTTGCCAATTTGGAAAAGTAATAAAAAAATATATTTTTGTATAAAAAATATTTTTTTTAAACTTAGCTCTTTCTGTGTAGATCATTCTCATATATATATATATATATATATATATATATATATATATATATATATATATCACATTTATACTAAGTTATGCTACATGAACACACACATACTTCTTAAGATGTATGAACATTTGCAAGGAGAAGCGTTTCATGTAATTGACATATTATATGACACTAAATATTTTTGAAAAAAATATCATTAAATCAACAACATAATTCTCCACAATTTGTCATTTTACTCTAAATCAAAATTCATATTGCTTATATAAATTTTGGTGGCTTCAATTCTAAAAAAACAAAAAAAGCAACTTAAATTTCATCGTCACATTTAACCCAAAAATATAACCAATCTTCATGATTTTACCTCATAATAATTTAGGTTATTCACCAACCATTTTTAATACCTATTATATTAAAAATATAACTAAAGTGCATAAATTTAAAAAAAAACACACCATAAATAATATGAATATAGTTCTTTACCATTGTAAAAGCATAAAAAAATTAGGATGAATGTTTTCTCTTAACAGTTTAGTCTACATTATTTCTTTTATTCGTCTGTCATATTTTTTGGGTCAACATTATCTCTTCCTAAATTCAAATCATTATTTGAATGCATTATTTGTATATTAACTCGAATATATATCTCCTTAAGTAACCATGTAAATATGTTATATGTCTTTCATTAAGCAACCACGTAAGCTACCTAAACTATGATATAGGATTATGGTTGTTAATAAGATGATGATTTAAAACGACAACGTATTGTATGCTTCGAAGTATTCCATAATATGCAAAGCAAAAGTCGAAGGACATAAGCCATTCCATGTGTGCCAATGAGATAAATTTTAGTCTTTTACTTTAGAAGAGGTAGTGATGTGAATTTTCATAAAAAAATACCCATGATTTATTTTATCAATCTTTAAGACCATTTAATTTAATTATTTATTAGTTAAACATTTTAGCATAAATATTAATATAAATATTTCTATTAAAACTTTATTTATTTTATAAATATAGATGTTATAATATATTTATATATAAATAAGATTTTTAATTATTGATATTTATTTTTTTCCTAATTTATAAATAGGTTTTATTATAATATCATGTGTTGATATTTTATATTATCAAGATCACATGCTCAAAAAATCATAGGTCACTTAATATTAAACACTTTCTAATATTACAATTTTTTCATTAATAATTTAATTTAATTTAATTAATTTAATCATGTAAATCTTGAGCTTTGATTTGTGTATACTGCTAAGAATGCCATAAAATATTCCATGGAGGTTAAATCCCCTCCATCTACCTATTAATTACTGATAATTAAATTAAAATTCTAAAAACCCTCTTTTAAAATAGACACATAACTTAATAACAAAAATAAATCTTAATATTTTTATTTTTCATATAGTTTCATTTTTCTTTTTTTTTTGGCTAGTTTATGTAAATCCTAAAATGACAAACATACAGTGCCATATTCCGTGAGGGGAAAGATACAAATTTGCCTCCGTTAGAACAGATCACTTCGATGTATCTTTCTATTCCTAAAAAATTGTCTTCAGGCAAATCTCACATTCCAGGCATCCATACAATGCGGTCGATGGGTTATCCAAGGGCATTTTTTGATGGAGCTGCACAAAGAGGCATGTGTGCATGTGGTGTTTTTATATCGATGTCCGAAGATCTACATTACTCCATATATTGGCATGGTGGTTGTGGAACAAACAATAAGGCCGAGGCAATGGCTTTAGTGGGCCTTTTACAGTTTTCCTCCTTCCTGAATATCCAATTGTTGCAGATATATGGGGATTCTAAAAATATAATAGGTTTGGCTTCAGGGAAGCTAATAAACAAGAATCCCATACTTTCAGGATGGATTAATAGGATAAAAATGTTATGGAACAGTAATCTGTCTTTTACAATCAGCCATGTGGACAGGTCTCTGAATTCTCTGGCAGACAACTTATCAAAGAAGGGCCTTGCAATAGATCTTGGTATATGGAAAATGGAGGTACAAATACAAGACTCTATATATCTGATAGAAGATTTCTCCATTCCAGGTACCTAGTTTTCTACTGGTTTCTACTTCCCTTATAATCAATCACCTTCTGCTTTCACATATAGGTATGTTGTCTATCCCCTGACTCTTATGGGTGATGGGTCCAGTATATATTTGTGTTTTTTGGCTCCTCACTATCTGTCTATCTTTCTGATCCTAATCATGATCCAGAGAATTGAGTTTTCTATGCTTTTATGATGGCCCTGATCATTTCTTATCTTATAACAAAATTCTCCAGCTATAGAACATGATATTGCTCTTTATAGTACCACTATTATGTAAATATCTCTTATATTAATATAAATCATGCTTTTTTTTGTACTGGAAAAAAATACATATAACTTGACCTTACAAAAACCATATAGTTAAAATGATCTCCACTGAATTTTTATAATCAAACAAACACTATTAATAATAAATCTTACAAAAAAAAATATATAATTAAAATGATTTCCGCTCAACTTTTGTAATAAAACAAACACTATTAATAATAACTCTTTCCAACCTCAAATTTTTATAATAAAACAAACGCTATTAATAATAGCACCCTCAAACCTCGAAACACTAGTAATAATAACATTCTCCAACCTCCAACTGCTTGACAATTCAATTTTAATTTGATCCCAGTAAAACTTCAACAAAATTCAAGATTTTATTCGGGGAATTAGTAAACCTTAAGTTATACCTTCTCTATGACGAGGGACTAAAATGCTTGAAATCTGTTTCTCAATTTAAGACATGTAACCATTAGTTTTAAAATATGTAAATTTAAAGATACTAATAAATTTGAAATTAATACGAAAACTTATTAATAAATTATATTATAGTGTTATGATTATAAAATTTATATATTATTATAATAATATAATAAATGTAGTTAATATATTTAGTAAGTTTATATTAATAATTTATTATTGTTAATGATGAAATATATTAGTTAAATAAATAAAGTAAATAATTAGTTAAACAAATAACACATTCATATTTTATGATTTTTTTAATTTGAGCAATGTAAAATGTATCATAAAATTATTATTGTAAATAAAATAATTTTATCCTAATTAATTTATAAAATAACTATAAATAAAATATTTTAATATTTAATTTAAAGAAAATAAATTAAAATTAAAAAACATCACTAAATAATTCATAAATTAAAATTAGAAAATATCAATAAAAAATGTAATGTAATTCATTTTAATACTTAGAGAAAACTAAGAAACATATATTTAATAAATATTTTAATGTTTTAGCTCATTCAATTTTTAATGTGTAAGAAGAACAACACGTTTAAAAAATATATGGAGGTGAAAATAGTACCATTTCAATATTTGATATGACATCATGAAATGCGTAAAAACAAATTAAACTCTTCGTTAGCCCGGTGAATTATTAGATTCTTTGCTCATATACTATAGAATTTATCTAGAATTTATTATTCTTGAAGTTTGGATTTTTTTTTCAATAGGGTGTGATTCTGGCTTTCCAATGAAAGCAAAAATAAAAACGATTCTTTAATGCAGAATAAAATACTTAAAAGAATCAAAAACTTTAATGCCCAAGAAAAATACCTTTGGCCATTGATGCTACTCACAATCTGTCACTGTTTCTCCCTCTACTATTTATAATCCGAGCTCCGAACTTATTTGATGTTGCCCACGCAGAGAATCAAACAGCGCGTGCTACAATAGTCGAACCCCACTGTACCTCCACACGGAGACCAAGCATATCCAAAATGGAAATGGTAGGAAGGAACGGTTGGTGAACTAGGCATATGCCACAAACCAACAGAAGAATAAACTCTGTGAATAGTGTTTACATGATTAAAACATTGATCTTTACTGTATCAAAAAAAGGAGCAAATCGATTTAACACTAGCGCTCTCCTTAGTAACTCAAAAAACTCTCATCCATATGGCACTTCCAAGCTCTGCTCACTCTAACTTGATGGTGTAAAAAAAATTGAAAGGGATTGAGTTAGTGAGCTTGGGGACCAAACAGAAGTATATATAGCCAAGCTTCCATCAAGATTTTGTTGGCTATGTGTTAATTGTTCCACAGATCATGGTAGAGAACTGAAGGAGTAATGGACCACTTCAGGAGCTCCCAACAAGAAATTAATTTAACTGCAGTTGATTTACATAATTTAAGGAAATAACTGCAGTTGGTTTCCACAATTTAAGGAAATGACTATAGTTGGTTTGCAGAAAGCCGTTGGGAGATAGAGCTTAACATTTTCCCACTTGGTCCATACTTCCAATCTTAATGTCTCATCTTAAAACCCATTGATAATCTGTATTAAGTAATAGATACATGAATCATGGTGATAAGTCCTCTAATGACGAGTATTATCTTCCATGTACTACTATGTATTTATTCTTATTATAATTTATGTGGCAACAATTTCTTAATAAATAAACCCTATGTTTATTCTTGGTCTTACACAAATGAATTTTCTCAAATCAAATTAAGGTGCACATAAATATGAGAAAAACATCACAATAATTAAGAATTTCATTAAAATAATATTGTCCATAGAATGAGAAACTACATAATGGAACCAAGTCTCATATTCATTACATGATCCTTGAATTTAAACGATTGCATGCCCTTAGTCAAAGGATCAATGATCATCAACTCAGTACTGACGTGCTCAATGACCACTTCTTTTTTTTTAGCACGCTCCCTTATAGCTAAATACTTAATGTCAATGTGTTTATTTTGACTCCCACTTTTTTTGTTTTTAGCCATAAACACAGCAGTTGAATTGTCACAACATATTCTCAATGGCTTGGAGATAGAATCCATAATTCTAAGCCTAGAAATGAAACTCTTAAGCCATACACCATGTAAAGTAGCCTCAAAATAGGAGACGAACTTGGCTTCCATAGTGGAAGTGGCAATCAAGGTCTTCTTGGCACTCCTCCATGATACAACTCCACCGGCCATCATAAAAATGTATCCTGATGTTGATTTGCATGAATCAACACATCCAGCAAAGTCAGAATCTGAGTAGCCAATTACTTCCAAATTGTTCGTCCTTCTATACATAAGCATGTAGTTTCTGGTTCCTTGAAGGTACCTCATTACTTTCTTTGCTGCTCTCCAGTGGTCTAAACCTCGATCAATCTGATATTGTCCCAACATTCCCACAACAAATGCAATGTCAGGTCTTCTGCAGACCTGAGCATACATTAGGCTTCTGATAGCGGAAGCATATGGAATGTTCTTCATTTGTTCCCTTTCAAAGTCGTTCTTCGGGCATTGGTTCAAATTGAACCTATCACCCTTCACAATGGGAGCTACACTTAGTGAACAATCCTTCATCCGAAATCTCTCTAAAAAAAATTTAATATAGGTTTCCTGAGATAGACCCAAGATGCCTTGAAATTTGTCTCAATGGATCTTAATGCCAATGACATAAGATGCCTCACCCATATCCTTCATATCAAAATATTTAGAGAGGAATTGTTTAACCTCATGCAACAAACCCTTATCATTGGTTGCTAGCAAAATGTCATCCACATATAAAACAAGAAAACAGATTTTACTCCCACCGACTTTCAGGTATATACATTGATCCATAATGTTTTCTACAAAACTGAAAGAAGAAATTACATTATGGAATTTCAAATACCATTGGCAAGATGCTTGTTTTAATCCATATAAGGATTTCTTGACCTTGCAAACCAATTGCTCACCATCACTAGAGGGGAATCCTTCAAGTTGTTTCATGTAAACCTCCTCCTCTAGATCTCCATTGAGAAAAGTCGTTTTCACATCCATTTGTTGCAACTCCAAGTCAAAATGGGCTACTAATGCCATAATAACACGTAAGGAATCTTTCTTAGCTACAAGAGAAAAAATATCCGTGTAGTCGATTCCTTCTTTTTGAGTGAATCCCTTAGCAACAAGTCTTGCCTTGTATCTCTCAATGTTGCCCAATGAGTCTTTCTTTGTCTTAAAGACCCATTTACATCCAATGGCTTTTGCACCCTTAGGAAACTCAACAAGATCCCAGACTTCGTTACTCTTTATAGAATTCATCTCTTCCTTCATGGCATTGTACCATAATTCTAATTCTTTACAACTCATGGCTTGTGAAAAAGACTCGGGATCATTTTCAGCTCCAATGTTGTAGTCAGATTCTTGCAGATACACAACATAATCATCAGGAATTGCTGATAACTTTGGTCTAATAGATCTTCTTAATGTTGTACCATCATTTTCCTGAGAAGTATGTGGTTCAACTCGTTGTTCAAAAGTTCTTGGCAACTCTTGAATTACCTAATCTACTGGAATGTCGTCAGCAGCTTGTGGAACTTCAACAATTGGTTGTTGAACACTAGTTTGTACTTGAGGGGTGTTGTGAAAAATAACAAATCTATCACTTGAGGTGGAACATTGAGATTCTGAATGATCTTTCTCAGAAACTATGTTCCTGGTTTGATCACTCCCATTGATCAAGTCATTTTCAAAAAACTTTGCATTTTTTGATTCCACAATCCTAGTGTTGTGAGATGGACAGTAAATTCTGTAACCTTTAGACCTTTTAGCATATCCAATGAAATACCCACTAATGGTCCTTGGGTCCAGCTTCTTCTCTTGTGGATTATATATTCTTACTTCAGATGCGCATCCCCAAATGCGCATATGTCGCAAACTCGGTTTCCAACCTTTCCATAATTCAAATGGTGTTTTAGGAACAACCTTGGTTGGAACTCGGTTTAATACATACACCGTCATCTTAAGTGCTTTAGTCCACAAGGGTTTAGGAATATTGGAGCTGCTAAGCATACTCCGCAACTTGTCTAATAATGTTTGGTTTCTTCTTTCTGCTACACCATTCTGGTCGGGTGAACCAGGCATGGTGTATTGGGTAACAATCCCATGCTCTTGAAGAAATTATGTGAATGGCCCAAGTGCTTGTCCATCTTCTGTGTATATACCATAATATTCTCCACCTCTATCTGATCTCACGATCTTAATTTGCTTGCCGCATTGTTTCACTACTTCAGCCTTAAAGATCTTAAAGGCATCTAATGCTTCGCTCTTTTTATGAAGCATGTAGAGATACATATATCGTGAGTAATCATCTATAAAAGAGATGAAGTATCTCTGACCATGTGAGTCCATGTTTGGACTACATATATCAGTATGTATGATCTCTAATATGTCCGAACTCCTTTTAGCACCTTTCTTTGACTTGTTGGTCTGCTTTCCCTTTATGCAGTCCATACAAGTCTCAAAATCAGTAAAATCCAGAGTATTAAGTACCCCTTCATTTACTAATCTTTTAATTCTTTCTATGGAGATATGACCTAATCTCCGGTGCCATAATTTATAGGAATCCTCATTAATACCACATCTTTTAGTGCCAGTGAACATGCATTGAATCATAAGTGACATTGTTTCGTAAATTAATACAATAAAGACCATTAGACAAAATACCGTTCCCAACACAATCAGATTTATAAAATAAACTGAAAGATATTTCTGAAAAGTTGAAGGAATATCCAAAATGTACAAGTCTTGAAACTAAAATCAAGTTTCTAGAAAAACTTGGAACATAAAAGGTCTTTTCTAATTCTAAAACAAATCCACTACTTAAAGTTAAATAGCATGTTCCTATAGCTTCCACATGTAAGCCCATCTTGTTTCCTGATAAGATGCTTTGCTCATTTCCCACTGGCTTCCTTAGGTTTTGCAAACCCTGCAAGGAATTTGAAATGTGAATTGTTGATCCAGAATCAATCCACCAGGTGTTAATATTGACATTAACCATATTATATTCATAACAAACAAACGAGATTGGATTACCTTTGTCCGCAAGTCATTTCTAAAATTTGGCGCATTCCTTCTTCATGTGTCCCTTCTTTTTACAAAAGAAACACTTGGAATCCTTCTTGATATCAGCTTGGGAAGGTATTGTACCTTTCCCTTTCTGATTGGCTTGAGATTTGCCCTGTCCTCGCATTGCCAACATTGCACTTTCTCCCAATTCCATCACCAGTGTCTCTTCCTCTTGAACACACATGGTCATGAGTTCATTAATTGACCATTTATCCTTATGTGTGTTGTATGAGATTTTGAAGGGTCCATATTGGTGCGGAAGGGTGTTCAGAATGTAGTGCACCAAGGACTCTGATATTTTAACCTCGAGTTTCTTCAATTGAGCCACAATGTCCCTCATTTGCATGATGTTCTCGCGCACACCTTGCACACTGGTGAGCCTTAGGGATGAGAACTTCATGATTAAAGTGCTTGCTAGTGCCTTGTCTGAAGTGACGAATTGATCATCAATGTCTTTCAGCAAGTCTTGGACATTTTCATGCTGATCAATGGAACCACGAATACCAGCTGAAATTTTAGTCTTAATGAACATCATGCTTAGGCGATTAGATCGCTCCTATCGTTCATAAAGCTTGATGTCCACTGCAGTGCTGGTATTAGTGACTGCTAGTGGTTCTTCTTTCTTAATAGCATAGTCTATGTCCATCCACCCCAAATGAAGGAGAACTCTCTCATTCTAGACCTTATAGTTATCTCCCTTAAGTTTAGGGATATCAGAACGAATTTCAGAGAAATTTGCGGGTTGTACAATTGCATAAAATTAAATATCACATGCTTATGTTAAAATTTG
Source organism: Pinus tabuliformis (assembly GCA_031772625.1). NCBI lineage: Eukaryota > Viridiplantae > Streptophyta > Pinopsida > Pinales > Pinaceae > Pinus > Pinus tabuliformis. Next base: position 464,637,645 of record CM062809.1, on the reverse strand, counting down.
AGGCCTAAAAATAAAATTTCACGCTTTACCAATGTAAATCATGCTTAAAATTGAATCTAATGACATAAAAATTGTTTGTGGACTAAATTTTCAATTCAAGCAGATTCAATTATTCTTTATGATAGAATTTATCAAATTATTCACTTAATTCATAATTCTAAAGGGTAATTTATGATTATAATTTGATATAATTCTATCTTAGATTTGAACTTTATGATAAAACTATTAATTTGAATTCTTGTGGGTAAGTTATGAATAATTTATTAGTTTATCCTAATTAATTATATAAATATAATAAAAATTCCTCTGGGATAAAATTTATTATATTTAGTATAATTAATTACAAATAATGTCTAAATATTTTTTATGTGATCCTAATCAATCATAATATATAAATAATTAGAGATGTTGTGGCTATTCTCTAATTAATTAAAAAATATATAGATCACTTAGATATTATTTATTATAAATTGCATAAACAAAACTATACACAGAGGTTCACATTGCATGCTATGTGAATGGCGTATACATAGTTTAATATGAAGCAATTAAAAATATGAAAAGCGGAAACACTCACCGCACTGACGAAGCACTTAAAATTCACTTATAAGGTTATAAACAAATCTTACCCAGAGTCAAAAAAAGTGTTTAGTGAAAGGAATAAGTCAAAATGACATCTTAAATAAACTCCATATGCCTGTTTCTTGCAAAAAACAAAAAAAAAAACTTCGGCTCAAAGTAAAGTGTACAGAAAAACCACCATAAATATGAGCGCTACTTTAAACTGCGACAATAATTCTTTGCAAAATAAAATAAAATTAAAGCACCGCTTCATGCAAATTAAGTATGAGCACAGTTATAAATTCGCACAACAATTACACCAAGGCAGAGGAATAGTGTTTACACGATGAAAACATTGATCTTTACCATATCAAAAAAGGAGCAAATCGATTTAACACAGAACGCTCTCCTTAGTAACTCAAAAAACTCTCATCCATATGGCACTTCCAAGCTTTGCTCACTTTAACTTGAAGGTGTAAAAAAATTGAAGGGGATTGACTTAGTGAGCTTGGGGACCAAACAGAAATATATATAGCCAAGCTTCCATCAAGTTTCTGTTGGCTGTGTGTCAAGTGTTCCACAGATCATGGTAGAGAACTGCGGAGGGAGTAATGAACCACTTCAGGAACTCCCAACAAGAAATTAATTTAACTAAGGTTGATTTCCGTAATTTAAAGAAATAACTGGAATTGGTTTCCACAATTTAAAGAAATGACTGCAATTGGTTTCGAGATATTACTACAGTAGGGTTCGAGAAAGCCATTGATAGAGAGCTTAACATCCAAAATGTAAAGCCATTTATCCATTTTACCATTCTTCGTACAAATTGAAGTCGGCAATGGGAAACTGGAAGATATTGTACGCCACAATGGTGCCATTCTTTGCTTGCACTCACTTCAATTCATTCCTTTCACTTTTCACACATGCTTCCCATCCCACGCCTAAAACTTATCTATCCTTCGTTCAAACCCCCAATTCCTCCGCCCGCGAACTTACGGATGGGGTGATCTGCCCATCTATTCCCAGAATTTCCTCTGCCGCCCGGCCGCCACAACGTCAAATACATCTCTCGCTACATGCTGCCGATGATATTTGATCTGATGCGTGACCCATCGGAGGGTCTCATGGCGGACCTAACGGGTTGAGAATACTGCGAAACCCTATGATATTTAAATTAATTTATTTTTTATTGGTTGGAAATTGAAAATCTATTAAAATATTATGGTATTCGGTTGAAATCAAATCTGGTTTATTCATTTATTTAAAGATTAAAATTTCGCAAGTCCACATCCCTAAATCGAAATTATAAACCTACTAAATAATAAATATTTATTTTACTATATATCTTCCCTGCATATATATGGATATTATATTAACATTTATACTTTTAAATAGATAAACCTACTAGGTAATTAATGTTTATTTCAATACGTAAACTTATCTTCCCTTCATGTAAGGTTTATATATGGATATTATATTAATATTTATTTCACCATGTGAGCTTCATCTTCCTTCGTGTGACTTCAAATGCTATGCGCTTCCACATATCTTATTTTAAAAAATTGAATCAAAAAAAAGGAATGGTAGTTGATCTCCTTTTGATTAAAATACAGATTTTGAAGTGGATAAATGAGATGATTTAAATATATTTTAAAATTTTGAAGCGGAAAAATGAGTTGGTCGTTGATTTTCTTTTGGTTAAAATACAAATTTTAAAGTTTATAAATGAGATTATCGTTGAATGCTTTTTGGTTAAAATAAAAAATTTGTAAAGAATAGGATGGTCGGGACTCGGGAATGATTTTTTATTATAATGTAATTGTCAGCATAAAGATTTTCAAACACGACTCTAGTGTTCTGACTCGAGGAGATGCAGATTGATATGTAATGAAAGGATCATGTAGGTGCGTTGGCGGATCGACATTTGCAACTGCCGTGTTTGACGACGCCACGACTGAAAGCGTGTTATCTGGGAAGAAACAACAACTCTTCCGCGTTCCACATCAAAGTTAAGTGGGTTGGAGGATCGACATTTGCATCTGTCCTGTTTCACGGCGCCGTGGCTGAAGACGTCTTCTGGAAGGAACAACAACTCTCCCGCGTTCCACTCGTTAACGAAAGTGAAAAGCCAGCCTTCACGCCCCAGCAAGATCTGTAGGATACCCAGACAAATTGTTGTATTGCGTAAGCGCCGACGTACCAATGTATCATCCACTCAGACCTTGTCTACCCGTTGAAATCATTAAAAGACAAATTCTGACAGGGAACTTTCAGTTTCATCGTCACCTCTCTCGTGAGTGATTGTTAAATTGCGTAAGCACTGACGAACTAATGTATCCGTCGGAATTATTAGAAATTTTCCTGATTGGCAAGTTTCATCGCCACCTGTCTTCCGAGAACTGTCTGCTGGGTCTGAAAAGGAAGAATCTTTATCATCCATGACAGCCAATGACATTTAGTTAACGGTGCTGAAATGAACAATTATGTGGTGATTGACTGGACAACAGAGCATGATTGATTAATTCTTGCCTGGACGCCGTGGCATCAGGTAGTTAATGGTGCTGAACCTAACACCTGTGTGGTGTTTGACTTGACACGACAAGATGATTAGTACTTCTGATTGGGAAGCCGGAATTAGGTGAGCGAGGAGGGTGCACTATCACAATTCAACATTACACTTCATGACCAAGGGAATCCAACATAATCCTTCGTATCACGATGCAACGTAACCACCTACAATTTCCGTATTTTGATGCAATCTAAGATAACCAATCGAAGATGTCACAAAAATAACCCAATATGATGAACATAGTTCAGTGTCACAACGTGAGGAACATAATTCCACATTGTAATGTGGAAAACGTTAGCCAATGTTGCAATTTAACATCATTTTTTAGAAAGTTGCAATGTAATAAAAGTCAACTCTAAATCTATAGTTAACTATTTCCATATTGAACCATAAAAAGCAAATGGCAATTATGGTTCACATAAGTTAATCATGAAAATTTTCACTATATGAAATAACTATTGAGGAACATAGCAATCTAACTTGACCTTTTAGGAATATCATAGAAATTCAACTTATGTCAATAAAGACAAATGTTGCAATGTTGCATCACCATGTACTAGAAAGAGTTTCCTAGAAGAAGGGTGGAAACAATCGCTAACAACCCATGTATTATGGTGGATGGTAATTCTTTTATATGGACTTCAACAACATTTGTGTTTGTGAGCAAAAGGTGGAAGCATGGAAGACACAAGAAGAAGACAATAGATGTGAAGATAAAGGAACAATTTCAAGAACTTAGTGAAAAAAAGGAAATTACAAATAATTGTTAAAAAAGAAGTGTGAGAGAATAATTCATATTTGTATTCTTTAATGAATTATATGATGGAGAAATGGGATAATGTAGATTATCTCTAGAAATCTACATGTTAAAAAAAGAGAAAGATATGAGAGATAACAAGGATGAGATCATTGAGAAAATAATGGATATCTTGAGGAGAGATTTATGGATATCAGTAGAGGATTTGGTGGAGATTTCTTAAGGGATTTTTAGGAGATGGTTCGAATTAATGGCTAAATTTGATTATGATTGTTATAGTTTTCTTATAGTATATAAGAGGAACATTTGCAATATTTTGTAACATTATTGAGTGTATATGTGTGATTAATACAACTTCCCCTTACGAGGGGCTTTTAGTGGAAATTATGTTACCTTGCTTCTTATGTTGTTGTGAGTTTTTGAGTGCATATTTTGTTATGTGAACTTTTTATGGTAGGAAGCTTATGTCTGCATCATAGTGGTACTAGAGAAAACTTTATGTTTCGAGGAGAAATCAGAATGCAAGGTTTCATCTTTAGGATTGTAGAGAGTCATGATTAACTTTTAACGGAGATCATTACACAAAATTCATGGGGAGATGAAGCATAATGATTTCTAGATCAATTGCTTAGAAAATGATGACCAAGGTGTGGTCATTGGCTGAGAAACTATGTTGTTCAAATTATGGAATTTTAAATTAAGTTGGAAGGTATGTGGGCCATTATATTCCAATTCATTTAAATTATGACCTAATCATTTATTAAGTGGAGGCATTGACAAGGGAAATTGATCCATTTGGAAAGGAATCCATTATATTCAAATTTAATGTAACCACTCTTTAGCAAAGTAGAAACTGACCTTATGCTTAATTAATTATTAAGTTTGTAAGAAATCTATAGGGTTCCAAATGATTTTTGAAGATCTAAACTATATGGAAAATATCTATGTTTTTATGTTAGTTCAAAACTAGTAAATGGGAAATGATATTTATTTTGTGATGGCATAGACCAATGTTGTTATACATTGGGTCAGTTCCAAATCAGTCATAGGAATTGATTTTGGTTGGGAAATGACTGTCAAATTGAATGAGTCGAGATGTAATTGATGTTATTGTTAGGAGAGAGGTTGACATTGTTTTGTTTATCAACATGTTGTAATTGCATTTTTTTGGATTAGAGGAAACATCTAAGACATTTCTGTCAGGAGAAAATTTCCATTAGAAGATTCCAACAAAGAGATCGATTTCTATAAAATGAGTTGATCTATCTAGAAGTGGTCGAGGTGAAGCAAATAATTAAATTATTGTCCAAGATTTTGCAGTCGACATGAAAAGATGTGAAGGTAAAAAATCGTGAGAGTAAATCACATGACCAAGAGGAGTATGCTCATTTGATGTAGACAGAGCATATATCTACAAATTGAAATTGTAAGGTAAAATTTTCCACAAGTATAAGAAGCTTCTTGGTTGAAGGGTGAATTGCTAAGAAGTTCCTTGTCATCAAGTTTTAAGACCCATGTTTTTGTATTGAAAAGGTTGCCACCGTTTTGTATTTTAATTTCTACCACTGTGTGGAAAATCACAACCCAACCAAGGGTGAAATGTGTATTCTTTGACACGACAATTGATATATAGTCCAATAGCCAACTTGGATCATTGGTTGAAGTTGAGGTCAAAATTTTTGTGATAACTATAAGGTAAATAGGTTTTATTATTTCCTACAAGGTTGAGTCTGCATTGAAGTAAGGAATTTTGTTGAAGAGAAAGGAGTTTTGTTGCTAGAGGAGACATTTTTTTTCTTGCATTGGGAAGTTTAGTTTTTAGACTTGAAGCATTAATAGAACATTTGGGATAAATTATCTGACAAGGATTGAGAGGCCAAAAACATAGAAAAGAATAAACTCGGAAACATAAATGGAGCTAACATCTCTTCTCCTAATTGAGTAACAACTAAATAGATTACATAGGGTAAAAAGGAACATGAAAGAATAAGTAACTCAACTAGAAGTCATCTAGCTCAACTAAACTGAAAATAGCTATGATAACTAGTAAACAAGGATGAGATAGTGATATTAATGCTCTCAACACCTCATAATAATCTCAATTATTACAATTATTGGCACTTATAATGCCCAAGTGCCTTCTTTGGAATTCAAATACAATTTTTCCCAATGGTTTTGTAAAAATGTTTGCAAAATGATCTCATGATCCATATAAATCAAGAAATATATCTCCATTTTTTAGAAGCTCTTGAATGAAGTGAAAGCATCTGTTGATATGTTTTCTCATTTTGTGAAACATATTATATTTTGATGAGGCAATGGTAGAGTTTTTATCAAAGAGAATAGAAGTTAGTTCCTTTTGAACATGTGAAAGACCATTCAATATCTTCTCAACCCTACTTCTTGACAATTTGCGGAAGTTTGAGCTACATACTCCTCCTTTGCAAATTATATTGAAACAATGAGTTGTTTCTTTGATGCCCATCAAATAAAATTTGTTCACAAGTTAAAAAAATACTTTGATGTGCTTTTTTGGTCATCTAAGTTGCCTAAATAGTCACTATTTGTGTAGCCTAACAGTTAGTGTTCTTCAAAATTATTGCATAATAGGCCATAGTTTAGTGTGTCTTCCACATATCTCAAAATTATTTTTACAACTTTCTAGTGGGGATCCTTGGGTGATTCCATAAATTTGGAAACAAAATTAGCCGCAAACATGACGTATGGTCTAATTGTAGTGAGATACAAGAGTCTACCAACTAGACTTTTATACAAAGTATAATCAATTGGGGGTACTTCATCTTGTTTGGCTAGCTTGGTGCCTAGATAAATTAGACTGTTAATTATTTAATTGGTCATTCTAAACTTGTGTAGCGATGTCAACGACATATTTTCGTTGATAGGAAAAAATACCATTGGTGGATTGTTGAATTTCAATTACCAATAAATACTTGATGAGGCCACGTTGAGGCATGTTAAATTTTGTTTGCATTGTAGCTTTAAATTCTTCAAATGTCAGATTATATATATAGAGAAAATCATCAACATAAAGGAAAAAAATGAGAACTTTACATTTATTATATGTTTTTGTATAAAAAGTTGGTTCATGACTGTTTGTAGGGAATCCACTATTGATGAGATAACAACCAATTTGACTATACCAAGCACCATGAGTTTTTTTCAAGCCATATAAGGATTTCTTCAACTTATACACTTTATGTTGTTGTCCAGGAACTTCAAAGCTAGGTGGTTGATCCACATAAACCTCTTCTCTTAATATTCCATTTAGAAAAAAAAAAATTGACATCGAGTTGAAAAACTTGTGATTTATTTTGAATTGTAGTGGCCAAAATAGTTATGACTTTATCTACCTTACTATTGGATCAAAGGTTTCATCATTCTATTCCAAGCTGTTGAGAGAACCCTTTGGTAACCAATCTTGCCTTATGTTTCTTGATTTTTTGTTTTTCATTCAATTTGGCCTTGTAGACCCACTTGACACCAATGTTGGTTTTTTCTTTTAGGATATTAATCAATTCCAAAGTTTTGTTCTTCTCTGTGGTTGTGATTTCCTAATTCATTGCATCAAACCATTGCTTCTCTTTTACTACCTCTCAAAGTGGGTTGGTTGATAGGAAATAAAAGCAAAAATAGTTTGTTGCTCAAGATCATTTTCTTCCTCATATATATCCCTAATGCTTTTGGTTTTTTGATTTTCTTCTGAAGATGATGATTCACTGCTGGAAATGGTACCATTTTCAAAGTGTTGTGGCTCTTCTTGTACCTACAATCTTGGTAGCCTTGGGGGTGAAAGGATGGGGTTGGGTTACACTTCTTGGCAAGAGAGGGTGCGTTTAGGTGGAAAAAATGATGACTTGGTTAAGCCTTTTTTAAGTGCTCAATCGAGCTCCTTGGGTGATAAAAAAGTATCTCGATCAACAGTTAAAAACAAAACCTTGATCAAACTTTATGGCCTGATCGAGCTATAACGCTCAATCAGCATTGTGGCTGGATCAAGCGATTTTTTTATTAAATACCCCATTTGATGTATGTGCGCGCAATTTCCACAGACCATGGTAAATTCAAAGCTCAATCGAGAGTGTGACGGTAGGTTGACCAACATAGATCCATCTTATGTACAAATCTAACATGAGCCAAGAGGGATCAAATTTCTTCACATCCAAACTTCTTTAAAATGAAAAATACTATTTGTAATTTTTCATTGTTTAAATTATATTTTTGACTATTATATAGAGTATATATAAGACCAAACCAACAATTTAACCATACAACTTTTTTTTCATCATGAATACATATTTTTTTAAACGATGTATAATATATACATAGTTGAGATTAAAATATTTTACATAACATGTAAATCAAGACATTAATATTTTATTATATACAACATTAAAATATTTTATTTTAACAAATTTTCTTTTATAAATAGATATATATGAAGTTGACATCCACATAAATTAGTTAACATAGATCTTCAAATAGTTTATTTAAATCTTCTGTGAAAATATTTTTGTAAAGTATAAAGTTTAAACATCTTTCTCACCCATGCTTTTACTTCTAATTACTTTCGAGAGTATTCTTTATTTATTTATCATAGCCAACATTATTTTTTATTTAGAACTTAATTTATTTTTATTCAAGAAACACATGTCAACTCCACTGAAAAATGAACTTACACATTCCCTCGTACTAATTTAATCTTATAACTTCGCCCAACATCTTATCTAATCTAAAACTTAGACCACTTACCAAAAACCAGAAATCAATCATCATTTGGGTAATATATTATTATTTTTTTTCCTTTTTTCTTGGGTTTTCAGCGATGTTTCACTAACGCTTAAGCTTATAACTCGCCCAATCTCTTACCTAAAACTAGCTCAAACCACTGGCGAAAGCCAGAAGTCAATCATCATTCGGGAAATTGCATAAATCATTTCACTAATATAGTATCAAATTTTTTGAAATTTGATTGGGTTTTCGTATTTTATAAATGAAGAAAAACATTAAAAGAAAAAAAACATAATCCTTTTTACAACTTTGCCTATGCTAAAATGATTTTTATAAAATGTATACTATGAACTAACAAGAGTCCATACTTAGTATATAAAATAATGGTATGTGTTGTGTTATGTAGTTGTAAGATTAAATTAAATTTAATATAAATATTTATTTTATTTTATAAATTAATGTAAATAATTGGATTAATATGAATTATCTTTTTAGTAGGTAAGCACCCATGGGATCACTGTCAATCCAAAGCTTAAGCTTATGAACACATATTAATATAATTATAATATAAAAGATATAAATTTTAAATATTAATAAATATAAATATAAATTATTAATTATTATATCATATTATAATATCAATAAATATCAAATTACTGATGTATATTATTATAGACAAGTTAATTTACATTTATTTTAATTATCGATATACAATAAAGTTTATCAAATTTTAAATAAAAAAAATTATTAAAATTTAGTTTGTAATTTAATAAATTTTATTTTATATATATATTAATTGTTCCCATTATACTGTCGTATTTTTAGATATAATATTAATCATAATTTAATTCACTTTTAATATTTTAATTCATAGAAATGAATATATATCATTTTTATAATATTATATATATATATATATATATATATATATATTCCCATAATTTTGTCATATTTTTAAATATAATATTATTCATAATTTTAACTATGAATAAAAAATATTATAATAATAATTTGACCTTAAATTACCCAAATAATTCATAACAAAGACAATATAATACATTATTTACTTTATGTATCTGACATCTATATTAATATTTTTACAAAGATAACCTCATACACTATTTACTTTCACCATCTCACATGTGTATTAATGCTTCCTTAATTATCCTACAATATAGATATCATTATATGTGAATTAATGTTTCATTAATTATCCCAGAATATAGATACCATTATTTTATAATTTTCATTTCATTTATCAAATAATTTATTTAATTAATTTAAATTTTATTATTGTTGTAATTTTTAAATTAATGATGGTATTTATATAATAATATTGAAATAACTATAATTAATTAATGTTGAGATATTTTTGGGTAAAAATCATATGTAGAAATTTTAAGTCGATCTATTTCAAATTATCTAGGATAGTTCATCTTTAAAATAAGATGAAGAACGAGATCATGACCTTAGATTAAAAAAATGAAGAGAGATGTTTTCTAGCCATTAAAATATAACAACTAGTTTTGATTAAAGAATTATGATTACTTAATACTTTTTATTTTATTTTTAATTAAAATGAAGTAATAGATGGCTTTTTCTTATGACTAATTTCCACTTATTACTTCATTTTAATTAAAAAGATAATTTGTTTTATTAATTAATGATTATTCTTTAGTGAAAGCTAGTTATTATATTTTAAAGGTTAGAAAACATCTCTCTTCATCTATTTAATCTAATGTCATGATTTGGTTCTTCATCTTGTCTTAAAGATGAACCACACTATCTATTTAATCTAATGTCATGATCTGGTTCTTCATTTTGTCATGAAGATGAACCACATTGACACACTGTTATGTGTTTTTTATCAAAAGATCTCTCAACATTCATAATATGGATCACAAAAGCCTGAATTAATTCAAGAAATAATTAATTAATATTATTTTTTGAATTTTTCTATCAAATTTTAAAATTATTATAATTGACATGTAATATTTAACATTTTAACTAAGTCAAATTAAATATAATAAAAAAAGAAAAAAGAAAAAAATGATAAATGGAATCTATTGTAATGTAAACATTTTAACTCAGTGAAAATAAAGTAAAATAAATGACAAAATTCAAATAATTCAATAAAACTACAATAATAATATAAATTAAATTGGCTCATGGTATTGAGATCCCATGGAATTCAGGTGGAATATACTTTATTTAAAAGAGAAATTGAACAACCTAGACTCATCTTAACTCTGGATCTACCAAGCCCAAGCGGCAAGAGGGATCAAATCCCTTCTCCTAATATTAAACAAGTTAAGATTTGAAATAATAATTATATAAAACGATTTTCCAATATATTTATAATCTTAGGATTAAGAAAATTAATTATTAAATCTTAACAATATTGATAATTGTCATATAATCAGCCTAACTCCATCTTAACTTGTGATCTACCAACGTCAAAAAGGATCAAATCTCTTTTGACTTTAAAGAAGTTTGCATATCAAGAAATTTGATCCCTCTTGAAGTTGGTAAATCACAAATCAAAATAAACTTAGACTGGGTTTTAAAAATTATTTTAAATCTTAACTTATTTAATATTAAAAGCAAGTACAATATAATTTGTAATTATAGTGATAGTGAACAAAATTAACAACGTATTATGCTAATCCTATCTTTCACAAAATAAAAATAAAAAATTCTACAAGACCTACATAATATATCTATTTTATTTTAAAAAATAATATTAAAAAAGTAGCAACTTAAATTACATAATCATTACGTCATAGCAACACTCATTTCAACAAAGTAATATAAAACATATGCATTGCATCATAGATAAAATCAATGTGCTGTAAAGATGATTTGATTACGTAGATCAGAGATAACACCAAAAACGCATACCCTAAATCTAAATCGTTATTGTACTTCAAATACTCCAGGATCCGAGCATCATTATAATATATTATTTTTTAATTTTACTAATATCAAAGATTTAAAATACTAGACTGGAAATTTAATTACAAAGATAATCGACAACAATTCTTAATATCTTTTATTAACGTAGTGTCGTTTTATAAAATTAGTGGTTAAATTTGATAGGTATTTATGTTTATTTTATTTATTTAATTATTATTTAGTGATATCTTTAAAATCTACATATTATTATTAATGATATTCAATTAATTTTTTTAATTATTTATTTGATATGTATATTTAAAATTTATTCTATATATAGTTTTTAAGTAGAAATTTTTAGAAAATTTTCTGGTTTATTTTGCGATCTAATTTGTTTAGAATTTGGTAGGGATTCATTAAAATCATAAGTTTGCTAAGTGAACTCTTCAAAATCAAAGTGTCTCCAGAATTTTTTAGGGTACTAAATCCATATATGTAGTTAAAAAAATAGTTTAAACAACACAAGTCTAGGTTTAGCCACAATTTATTTTGCAAGATTCCAACCAGAAATTTGAAGAAAACTCCAAAAAATTTCATTTAAAGACTAAGGACAGGGTTACAACTTTATTAGCATTTATCAAATACCTTGGCAAACTCCCATGCTCTTTTTCTTTCCCTTAGGCTGGTCCTCTTCAACTTTGATATTAAGTAAACATGGAAACTCAAATTTGAGGATTTCAACTATGTTAGAATTTGCTATACACCAATCTTATACAACCAAAAAAATTTAGTCTTTCTAACTCCGGAAAGAATGGAAAATTATACACTTCACAACATTTATCACTCAAATCGTGTATACAATTCACAACATGCACATAATTAATTACAAATTACAAACGAAAAGGCCAATTCCCCCACCTGAATTCCCGTTTTCAACTTTTATGGCGTTGGATAGTTCAGAACTCTCTTGTGGCAAGATCTGGGCACCAGTGATCCACTCAATGGCCTCACAATTAAACTTCTGAGCATAATTTCTTACGGTTTAACCCAACCTTGTCCTAATAACAATTTCTGCAACCTATAATTCAAAGCTACAAAGCTATTGAGGTTGTTTCTTTTTCAACTTAAGAAATCAAGCTTGAAGTAACTCAGACACATCTAGTTTTGCCTATGATTGGACCATAAAATCTGTGAAGTTCAACCCTCCCCACATCCTCTAAACTAATTGAGATTACTTATATTCTGGTTAACAAAGAAAACTAAAAAAATCAACATTAATGTTGACATCTGTAAAGGAAAAATTTGTCAATATTTAATATCTTATTTCAATAAGTGTATGCTCATTATGATATACCATAGAAAATTACATTTGTGGAATGAAACAATAACATTCAAATCACTCACAAAAATGTCTCTGGATCAAATAAATGGTTTCCATTCATTGAATGGCATCGCAATTAAAACAAGAATATTCATCTCTTCGTTTAAGAGCAGATCCTCTGGCATGATGGAGAGAGATCCAAAGGTATCTGCAAGTAGATGAGAGATTAAAATAAATAGAGCATATGTACAAGATCAGAACTCCTGAGCAGAGCAAATTAGTCGTCAAGATTGAGAAATCTCAAAAAGATGTTGCTCATCTAAGTCAAGAAGGCCCTTGTGAAGCAGAAGCTGAGGCAATAGAAATGAAAGCTGCTATACAAATACATGAGTAAGTTCAATTTACAGAGAGGAATGAGAAGAATTACGGGTAAGAGTCTCAGAAGTAGGCCATAACTCGTTAACTTGGGGATGGTCATGGAGAGGCCTAATTATTTACAGGGCGAGGTGACATGAATACAAATGAGGATAAAGGTATAATCATGCATAGATCTTAATATGGGAAGAATAATCAAGGGTTCCAGCTCCTTCCCATCCCATCCATTCTTCCCACTCGTCGCAACGATTGTTATTAATTCCCATCATGCCATCATATAATAATCCTCGGAACCATTTTGCTGCATTACTTGTGCCAAATTGGACATTACAGTCTGCACATTTCTCACAAAAATAACATAATCAATAACATGAACACATCTGAGATAAAAAGGGGTTATATACTCTAACATGCAGCAATGTCGTTAAAACCGAAAAAATAAATAAACAAAAGCTTTCCAGAGACAGAGCAAGTTACTTGATGAGCCTGATTGATCCTTTGAAATTGAAGTCTTTATCACCTAGGAATTGTCTGGAAACAATTATTTAGTTCTTAATTTGCAACATTGTTCTTTTAATAGAGTCTTCTCTTTAATTTTTTTTTTTTAAGGAAGTAGATGCATTGACATTTCAGTGACTTAAATTATTTTTAAGTATAATTGAAATTCCACCTCTTGTATAAATTACTTATGATATATGTTTATGTTTCTGTTTGGCATAAAGTAAATGATGTAACCTTGCTTTGCTTTTAATAAGGACGGGTAGGTTTAATTAACTTACAATTAGAAGTAGAAATTCATAAGCCTCATGTTCTAGATGAACCCTTGAGGATTAGCCTTTGTAAGAGAAAGTAGCATGAGAGATATGGCTATGAAGCAACTGAATTCAGTTATCTAGCATGATCTACATCAAACTATTCTCATCTTTTACTTTATTACAATATCTTTGTATATTTACTATAAAATATTTATAAATACTTTGTACAGATTTTTATATTCTTCTGTTTCCCATGTACCAATTTTCTTCAACTCTGATTGGCATGCCATGAAAAGGAGCCAACAACTTTTAACTTCCTCAAATTTTTATATTATTTCAAATAAAGGACAGGGTTACAACTTTATTAGCATTTATCAAATACTTTGGCAAACTCCCATGCTCTTTTTGTTCCTCTTAGGCTGGTCCTCTTCAACTTTGATATTAAGTAAACAAAGAAACTCAAATTTGAGGATTTCAACTATGTTAGAATTTGCTATACACCAATATTATACAACCAAAAAAATTTAGTCTTTCTAACTTCGAAAAGAATGGAAAATTATACACTTCACAACATTTTTCACTCAAATTCTTTATACAATTCACAACATGCACATAATTAATTACAAATTACAAACCAAAAGGTTTTAAACCCCAATAAAAAAAGCTAAAATCCTTCTTAAAATTACTAATCAAAAGGTTTTAAACCAATCTAAATGGGGCTAAAATCCGTTTGAAACACCTGAGTGCCTTCCCATTGTTGTCCACTCTTTCCCTACATCTGTGAATCGACCAATTACCCCACTTGAATTCCCCTTTTCAACTTTTTTGGCACTGGACAGTTCAAAACTCTCTTGTGGCAAGATCTAGGCATTAGCGATCCACTCAATGGCCTCACAATTAAACTTTGGAGCATAATTTCTTACAGTCTACTCCAACATTGTCCTAATGACAATTTTTGCAACCTATAATTCAAAGCTACAAAGCTAGTGAGGTTGTTTTCTTTTTCAACTTAAGAAATCAAGCTTAAAGTAACTCAAACATATCTAGTTTTGCCTGTGATTGGACCATAAAATCTGTGAAGTTCAACCCTCCCCAGATCTTCTAAACTAATTGAGATTACTTATATTTTGGTTAACAAAGAAAACTAAAAAAATCAACATTAATGTTGACATCTGTAAAGGCAAAATTTGTCAATATTTAATATCTTATTTCAATAAGTGTATGCTCATTATGATATACCATAGAAAAGTACATTTGTGGAATGAGACAACAACATTCAGATCACTGACAAAAATGTCTCTGAATCAAATAAATGGTTTCCATTCATTGAATAACATTGGAATTACAACAAGAATATTCAACTCTTAAAAATATTCAGCTCTTCATTTAAGAGCAGATCCATTGGCATGATGGAGAGAGATCCAAAGGTACCTACCATTAGATGAGAGATTAAAATAAATAGAGCATATGTACAAGATCAGAACACCTGAGCAGAGAAAATTAGTCGTTAAGATTGAGAAATCTCAAAAAGATGTTGCTCATCTCAGTCAAGAAGGCCCTTGTGAAGCAGAAGCTGAGGCAATAGAAATGAAATCTGCTATACAAATACAAGAGTAAGTTCAATTTACAGAGAATATTGGGAAGAGTAAGTTCAATTTACAGAGAGGATGAGAAGCATTACAGGTAAGAATCTAAGAAGTAGGCCATAACTCGTCGACTTAGGGATGGTCATGGAGAGGCCTAATTATTTACAAGGCGAGGTGACATGAATACAAATGAGGGTAAAGGTATAATCATGCATAGATGTTAATATGGGAGGAATAATCAATGGTTCCAGCTCCTTCCCATCCCATCCATTCTTCCCACTCATGGCAAGGATCGTTATTAATTCCCATCATGCCATCCATATAGTAATCCTTGGAAACATTTTGCTACTTTGCTTGTGCCAAAATGGACATCAGTCTGCACATTTATAAAAAAAAATAACATAATCAATAACATGAACACATCTGAGATAAAATGAGGTTATATACTCTAACATGCAGCAATGTCATTAAAACCAAAAAAATAAATAAACAAAAGCTGTCCAGAGACGGAGCAAGTTACCTAATGAGCCTGATTGATCTTCTAAAATTGAACTCCACAGTTCTCTCCTTTGCAAACATCCAGATGATACTGTAAATAGATCGTATCAACACATGAGTACACTATGAATTTATCCAAAAATTTATTGTTGAATATGGATCATGGTTTTTCCTAACAATTACTATGAACATATACATAGCCAGAACAAAATATTTATTGGAAATTCTTAGAATCAGTGAGATTTTTGCTTTCAAGCATTCTAATTTTTATAGAACCAGACTTTGAGAGTAGCCACTTCTAATTTTGAGGAACAGAGAAAGCTTGGCGAAGGCAGTTTTAAGCACTGAAAAAAACCACATATGTCAGCGGTCCAAGTGTAAGAACTCTTAAAGATTTACACATCAAATCGAGTTTTGATGCGGGTATATAGAATGGGTCAATGTTTACTCGACCATAAGCCTTTCATCACGTGTAGTGATAAGCAACCTTAGTTTTTTTGCAATCCCCATATTCTGAGATAGAAGCTGTTGGAGTGACAAAACTGTACATGGCATATATTTGTGAGTTGACAGATAGTTTTTTTTGCTCTCTTCCATCACTGTTCTATAAGTTTTTTCTGCATTTGATTCAGAATTTATGAATCCTTTGCCAGAGTAAAAAGCTTTGGAATTCCTCCACATGCCTTGATTATCTCATTCATTTGGCTGGAATGCAATTGCTTCTCCTTATCACCCAGTTTTTTCTTGAAAAGCTCCATTGCCTTTTTATCGACAAGGCTTTCAATAGAATAGAATTTTGTTTGTATTCCTTGCTCTTCGTGCATTCTCGTTGCATTACTATCACGTACAGTGATAAGAAACTTCATTTTATTTTTTACAATCCCCATATTCTGAGGCAGAAGCTCTTGGAGTGCATGTCGGCCTTGTTCAACCTTCTCCACACAGCATTGGCAATGGTGGTCTTTCCCATTCCAATTGCTATTGCATTTTTCTCACTTCTCTAGTCCAAAAGTTCTATAAATTTGTTCAACGGGTCTTCAATTCTAACTGTTTTAACAATATTAAAACATGAAATATATCACACCACTCTCAGGAACAGTAAAACCATATTTCCATATAAACATACAAATAAAAGTTAAACCGTAATTCCATATAAACATACGAATAAATGTTAATTCCTGCTACAACTTATTTGCATTCATAGGATATTCTATGTGTACCAGTTTTTATCAACGTGGCCTATCGGCTCTAAAAAGATAGACACGGATATTCTATGTGTACACTATGAATTTATCAAAAAATTTATTGTTGAATATAAATCATGATTTTTCCTAACAATTAATATAAACATATACATAGCCAAAAAAAAATATTTATTGGAAATTTTTAGAATCAGTGAGATTGTTGCTTTCAAGCATTCTAATTTTTAGAGCCCTTCACATCTACTTTCTATCTGTGAACTGTAGCAGGCTCTTTTGCTTTCAGATATGGAAACTTTATAAAATTCAAGAGGGAAATTCCATATACCTGCAAAGCAAGGCGACCAAAAGCACTCTTGACATATTTCTGAGTAGCCCAAGGGCTCAATCTTAAAGTCTCATACTGCTCTCTCATCCCAGGGAAAGCAACAAAGGCCATCACTGCTACAATCCTCTTGCTTGCCGAATTTTTCTTCGCTCTGTTTCTCAAGAACGAAGTCCCCTGAGCACCCACAAACCTTCCAACAGCGACAACCATGATCAGTAACAAAAATAGGATGATCCACAAAGCTAGCTTGAATCCCTAGTGCAAAATAGGGTTACAACTTTATTAGCATTTATCAAATACTTTGGCAAACTCCCATGCTCTTTTTCTTCCCTTAGGCTGGTCCTCTTCAATTTTGATATTAAGTAAAAAAAGGAAACTCAAATTTGAAGATTTCAACTATGTTAGAATTTGCTATACACCAATATTATACAACCAAAAAAATTTAGTCTTTCTAACTCCAAAAAGAATGGAAAGTTATACACTTCACAACATTTTTCACTTAAATCCTGTATACAATTCACAACATGCACATAATTAATTACAAATTACAAACCAAAAGGTTTTAAACCCCAATCAAAAAAGGATAAAATCCTTCCTAAAATTACAAATCAAATGGTTTTAAACCAACCTAAAAAGGGCTAATATCCATTTAAAACACCTTAGGGCCTTCCCATTGTTGTCCACTCTTTCCCTACATCTGTGAATCAACCAATTCCCCCACTTGAATTCCCCTTTTCAACTTTTCTGGCGTTGGACAGTTCAGAACTCTCTTGTGGCAAGATTTGGGCATCAACGATCCACTCAATGGCCTCACAATTAAACTTCAGAGCATAATTTCTTACGGTCTACCCCAACATTGTCCTAATAACAATTTCTGCAACCTGTAATTCAAAGCTACAAAGCTAGTGAGGTTGTTTTTTTTTCAACTTAAGAAATCGAGCTTGAAGTAACTCAGACATATCTAGTTTTGCCTATGATTGGACCATAAAATCTGTGAAGTTCAACCCTCCCCACATCCTCTAAACTAATTGAGATTACTTATATTCTAGTTAACAAAGAAAACTAAAAAAATCAACATTAATGTTGACATCTGTAAAGGCAAAATTTGTCAATATTTAATATCTTATTTCAATAAGTGTATGCTCATTATGATATACCATAGAAAAGTACATTTGTGGAATGAAACAACAACATTCAGATCACTGACAAAAATATCTCTGAATCAAATAAATGGTTTCCATTCATTGAATAGCATTGCAATTACAACAAGAATATTCAGCTCTTCATTTAAGAGCATATCCTCTGGCATGATGGAGAGAGATCCAAAGGTACCTGCCAGTAGATGAGAGATTAAAATAAATAGAGCATATGTACAAAATTAGAACTCGTGAGCGGAGAAAATTAGTTGTCAAGATTGAGAAATCTCAAAAAGATGTTGCTCATCTGAGTCAAGAAGGCCCTTGTGAAGCAGAATTTGAGGCAATAGAAATGAAATCTGATATACAAATACAAGAGTAAGTTCAATTTACAAAGAAGACTGAGAAGGGTAAGCTCAATTTACAGAGAGGAATGAGAAGCATTACAGGTAAGAGTCTCAGAAGTAGGCCATAACTTGTTAACTTGGGGATGGTCATGGAGAGGCCTAATTATTTACAAGGCGAGGTGACATGAATACAAATGAGGATAAAGGTATAATCATGCATAGATGTTAATATGGGAGGAATAATGAATGGTTCCAGCTCCTTCCCATCCCATCCATTCTTCCCACTCATCGCAAGGATCGTTATTAATTCCCATCATGCCATCCATATAGTAATCCTCCGAACCATTTTGCTACTTTGCTTGTGCCAAACTGGACATTACAGGCTGCACATTTATCACAAACATAACATAATCAATAACATGAACACATCTGAGATAAAAAGGGGTTATATACTCTAACATGCAACAATGTCGTTAAAACTGAAAAAATAAATAAACAAAAGCTGTCGAGAGACAGAGCAAGTTACCTGATGAGCCTGATTGATCTTCTGAAATTGAACTACACAATTATCTCCTTTGCAAACATCCAGATGATATTGTAAACAAATTGTATCAACACATGAATATATTATGAATTTATCCAAAAATTTATTGTTGAATATGGATCATGATTTTTCCTAACAATTACTATGAACATATACATAGCCAGAACAAAATATTTATTGGAAATTCTTAGAATCAGTGAGATTGTTGCTTTCAAGCATTCTAATTTTTAGAGCCTTGCACGTCTACTTTCTATCTGTGAACTGTAGCAGGCTTTTTTGCTTTCAGATATGGAAACTTTATAACATTCAAGAGGGCAATTCCATATACCTGCAAAGCAAGGTGACCAAAAGCACTCTTGATATCTTTCTGAGTAGCCCCAGAGCTCAATCTCCGAGTCTCATACTCCTCTCTCATCCCAGGGAAAACAACAGAGGCCATCACTGCTACATTCCTCCTGCCTGTCGAATTTTTCATCTCTAAGTTTCTTAAGAACGAAGTCCCCTGAGCACCCATAAACCTTCCAGCAGTAGCAGCCATGATCTGTAACAAAAATAGGATGATCCACAAACCTAGCTTGAATCCCTAGTGCAAAACAATCCTATCTAAATGTACATAATGGGTGTACCAAAATCCAATAAAATACTCAGAGCAAAGATTATTGCAAATGTGGGAAAGGTAAGCAAAGTCAATATCTCAAGTTTACCATCATTCGCTAAAAGGAATTCCAAGCGTCCGCGCATAGGCTCATAGCAGGCATTACAGTGGCAGCTTTGGTTGTCTTCTTGTTGGCGTTTGCCGTTGTGTTTCTCAAAAGAACAAAATACAGAGAAAAGATCGAAGAATGGGAGCAGGATTTTTGGCCCCATAGATTCATTTACAAGGAACTCCACATCGCCACCAGTGGATTCAGGGGCGAAAATGTTTTGGGCCAAGGGGAATTGGGAAGGTTTATATGGGAGTTCTCCCTAGCAGTGGCCAAGAAATCGTAGTGAAATGCATTACAAAAGAGTTCAGGGAGGGAATGAAGGGGTTCGTGGGACGCATGTAGCACTGGAGGTTCCGCTGCAGGGATGGAGCTATTCATTGTTTACGAACAGATGCCAAATGGCAGCCTCGATAAACTCGCAAACCGTTTGGGCAACGAATTTGTAACCACTTTGAACCATAGTTACCAAGTTCGTCCGTACTGCTGAAAAGAATACGTTAATACGCCAGTTCGGTTCGATACGGTATTAATTCGGAGAATTTCAATTCGGTTCGCTGTCTCCAACGTTCACTCTGCTTCATCCCTTCACTTAAATGTGTTTCGCTCCCAACATGACTCTGCTTCGTCCCTTGAATGTGTTTCGCCCCCCCAAAAGAATACGTGATGTGCTTGGTTACATTGAACAGTGGCCATATAAGCAAAGTAAGGTATAAGGTAAATAGATCTGGAAGTTTGATATATACCAATCTGGTTGACTAAATATATAAGAATTTTTCAAATTACAGATTTTTAAACCTTGAAATTCAGAAAATGGTGTTGTATGTATGTAGATCTGGAAGTTTGATATACACCAATCTATATAGTTAACTAAATATATAAGAATTTTTCAAATTACAGATTTTAAAACCTTGTTTAAATATATTTTATAAATTCAGAAAATGTTGTTGTATGTAGATATGGAAGTTTGATATATACCAATGGAAGTTTGATATATAGAAATCTATATGGTTAACTAAATATATAAGAATTTTTCAAATTACAGATTTTAAAACCTTGTTTAAATATATTTTATAAATTCAGAAAATGGTGTTGTATGTATGTAAATTGAAAAGTATTGATTTTCTTTTTTTTAATAAAATTTACAGTTACCTCTATAATTTAGGAACTTACTTTTCAATCCTTGAATTGGTGGAAATAGGTTATTGAACTTACTCTTCAATTGTTGAATAGGAAGTAAAATTTTAATTCCAGCTTTGCTTTGTTCATGCATTAGAAGAATACAAATTCAGCAAATTTTAATTCCAGCTTTGCTTTGTTCATGCATTAGAAGAATACAAATTCGGCCTGCGCAACCCAGGTGGAAATAATAATAATAGAGGAAGGGCAAAACAAGTTTAGAACTAGGCAACTTTAGTGGAAAATTGAAATAATATTGAGAAAGGTAAAGCTAATACTAAAATCAATTAGCTTTTATATATTTTGTTATAAGAATTAGCAAGTTCATATTTCTTATTGGAAAAAAAAAACAAAAAAAAAATGATTTTTATAGGAAAAAAATGGTAATTTCTATCTTAGCAAATTGGTAATTCTTATTGGAAAAAGAAAAGACTATAATTTTTATAAAAAAATAAAAAAATAGTAATTTCTATATTAGAAAATTTCATAAAATGACAATTGCAATTAAAAAAAAGGAAATTCCAAGAAATTATAAAATAGAAAATTGGAAATTATAAAATAGCAAATTGTTTGCAAATCAATAACTATGATATAAAGCATAAAAAACAATAAATTTTTATTTTGGAAAAAAATTAACATATACAACTTTTATATTTTCATTAAAATTTTGAATATAAGGATTGTTTATTTAAATTTATAAATAAAATAAAAAATTAATATATTTAAGTATTGGTAAGATGTATAGTCTCGAATTTTTTCAGTATTAAATTTTATAGAGTCGAATTTTTTCCGTATCGAATTCGAATCCGAATCCGTATTCGAATTTGGTAACTATGCTTTGAACTAATGGTTGAAACTTTTGAAATCGTCTAACATATAATCATGTGGCTTACAAGGATGACAAGTGGGCAGAGAGGGGAATTGATTTCAGAGGAAAACGCCTTACGGCGTAATTATGATGTAATGGTCAGCCTAAAGACTTTCAAACACGATAAGATTTTCAAACATGACTCTAGTGTTCTGGCTGGAGGAGATGTACATTGATATGTAATGTAAGGATCTTGTTGGTGGGTTGGACGATAGACATTTGCAACTGTCGTGTTTCACGACGCCATGGCTGAAGACGTTATCTGGGAAGGAACAACAACTCTCCCGCGTTCCACATCGTTAACGAAAGTGACAAGCCAGCCTTCACGCCCAAGCAAGATCTGTAGGGTACCGAGACCAATTGTTGTATTGCGTAAGCGCCGACGTACTATGTATCATCCAATCAGACCTTTTCTATCCGTTGAAATCATGAAAAGAAAAATTCTGACAGGGAACTTCCAGTTTCATCGTCACCGAGTGATTGTTAAATTGCGTAAGCACAGACTAACTATTGTATTCGTCCGAATTATTAAATTTTTTCCTGAATGGGAAGTTTCATCGCCACCTGTCTTCCGAGTGCCGTCTGCTGGGTCTGAAAAGGAAGAATCATTGTAATGCGTGACAGTTAACGGTGCTGAAATGAACAATTATGTAGTGATTGACTGGACAACAGAGCATGATTGAATAATTCTTTTCTGGACGCTGCGACATCAGGTAGTTAATGGTGCTGAACCGAATACTTGTGTGGTGTTTGACTTGACAAGACAAGATGATTGAGTAATTCTTAGTTGGGGAGCCGGAATTAGCTGAGCGAGGCGCGTGGACTATCACAATTCAACGTAATATTGATGACCAAGGGAATCCAACACAATCCTTGGTGTCACGATGCAACGGAACCATCTACAATTGTCATATTTTGATACAATCTAAGATAATCAATCTAATGAATGTCACAAAAATAACCCAATATTACAATATGGTGAACAATATTACAATAAGGTGAACAATGTTACAATGTGATGAATATCAAATACTGCAAAAAAATATTAATTAATTTTTAGTTTAATATTAAAAGCACTTTTGATAAGGTTGCAGTGTAATAAAAGTTAACTATAATAAATCATAGTTAATTATGAAATAGTTAATTATTTTCATAATGAACTATAGAAAGCTAGTGGAAATCACGATTCATATAATTTAATTATGATAAATTTCACTATATTAAATAATTATTGAAGAACATATTGATCTAATTTAACTCTTTAGGGACATCACATTGCAACATAAT
This sequence comes from Pinus tabuliformis, assembly GCA_031772625.1. Lineage (NCBI taxonomy): Eukaryota > Viridiplantae > Streptophyta > Pinopsida > Pinales > Pinaceae > Pinus > Pinus tabuliformis. The sequence continues at coordinate 464,613,987 of CM062809.1, read as the reverse complement.
CAACATAATCATTGAAGAATGTAGGAATTCAACTTAAGTGAACAAAAACAAATGTTGCAATGTTACATTGCCGTTAAGTAATATTACAATCTATTGTGTCCTTTCATGAAAATCAAAATGTAGCATAACCCTTAAAAAAACATTGTAACTCAACATAAGCCCATCAATGCGAACATTTCGAGGTGACATCACCATCAAAGAACATCACCAATGTGAAATAATCCTTGATGAATATAGTAATGTGATATAACTATTGTGGAACATAGCAATTCAATATAAACCATCCAAGATGAATATCATGATGCATCATAACCATTGATGAATGTCAACCTCAAACATAACCCTTGTGCAATGTTAGAAGGTGACATAACCCTTTATGGATGTCACATTTCAACATAGCCATCAAGGGACATAGCAATTTGACATAAGTAAACTACGATGAAAATTACGATGCAACACCACCATAGTAAACCATGGTTATACAAAGTAACATGGTAAACCATAGTCAAGCATGTCTAACCATATCTAGTCATGTCCAACCAACGTATATCATAGTTAATCTCGGTAACCATGTTCAACCATAGTCAAACCCTCGTTGAATGTGGTCAAACATAATGAAAAATGTTAGCTATGCGTAATCAACGAGGTCAACCATATTGAACAAAACATAAGACAAAGTCAACTGTAAGCTCACCATAATAAATTAAAAATAAGAAAAGTTAGCTAAGTCAACCATGGTAAAACAATTTTTAAGGTTACCCATGGTCAATTGTGGCCCACTATTGTCAGCCATAGACAACAATGGTTAGCAAAATATAACGATAGTAAAACATAATCCCCATATCAAATACAATCAATCTTAGTCAATATGGCTATCCATAGTCACTATTGCAATCCATGGTCAATTATAACCGACCATAGTCAAATGTTATCAACCAAAATCAAGCATGGTAAATATTATTTTAATATAATCAACAATAATTAACTATGTTCAACCAAATTTAATCATAGTAGATCATGGGTTACAAAAGTCAATCATAATCAAATAGAGTGACACATAATCAATCATGACTAACTAAAACCAACCATGATAAAACATAACCAAAAGTGATTAACTATAATCTAATATAATAAGGCATACTAAAATATCGTAAATATTTCATTGTTAATTATATTACTATTTTAATTCAGAAATTTACTAATATTTACATAATTGTTAATTACCATGACCATATAGTTAAAAGTTGCTGATATATATTGATTAATTACATTAATTTTGAAAAACCAAAAATAATATAATCAATGTATATAAACCATTATAAACTATAAAATTATCTTAATATTTTACCATTATAAACCATTAAATAGTAAATACTTCTATTTTAATTTTCCAAACATTAATCTTACATTTTCTTAAACAAATTTAATGTTTTAACGATTATAAACAGTTAAAAATCTTTGAACTTATAAAGGATGATTAACATACATCTCTCTAAGTATAAGAAATAACTTTTGGTATGGTGGTTCAAGCATGGTAAGTGTGTTTCATCCCTTGAAACGCTAGGAGAACCATTTGACCTCTAATAATTAACAGTCACCCATATCACTAAATGGCCATCCCAATGTGTGTAAAATTTTAAAGAAATAAGAGCAAGTATTTTAGTTACTATGCAGAACTCATATGTTGCTCCAACGGAAATGGATGTATCGACAGGTATAAGCTGGTGAGGATTTCATAAAATGTTAGATCAGTCATTTGGCTGGCGTTTTGAGCAAACTAAAACGCTATTTAGGAAAAACAACTCAGGGGTCGGAATCCAATAGGATGGGCAAGAAGTTTCTCCAAAATGTGAATCCCATTGCACGATCTTACGGGTGGGGAGAATTTAATCTGCTATGCAGTAGCAATCAATACAATAAATTAAAATAAAGTAAAAGATTAAAGTATGCGGAGAATTTAATTTGATATGCAGCAGAAATCCATTCAATAAATTAAAATAAAGTAAAAGATTAAAGTTAATTAGTTGTTATCTCGCATTGCATAACACACGTTCTGGGTGGCGTCTGCACTCTGAAATTTCCTTCTAACGGTTGCCTAGATCCAGTTGTCCTACATTTTCCTTATCATTTACTTATGGCCCTTAGTTAATGACCTTGATCCTAGATCCAGTTGTCCTACATTTTCCTTATCATTTACTTATGGCCCTTAGTTAATGACCTTGATGAAATTTTGTTGTGTCAACCATTGTATAGCTTGATTGGTAAGCTTGACGTTCAAGTTTTTGGAAATATGGTTTAAAGCTGGAAGGATAAGAGTTTAGTTGGAGTTTAGGATCTCGGTTCCAATTTTGGTGGTTTTTGGATTCCTCAGTCTTATGGTGAATCGTGGTCACCTTACGTCTCAATTCTAGGGTGAATTATGAGCCTTTGATATATGCGGCTAGCGGGTTGTTGCATATATTTGTGGAGGTTGCTAGTTCCCCATCTAAATTTATATTACCATCTTAACTTTGGACGAAAGCTGAGAGAGACCAAATTTCTTTTCACTCTAAAACAAGTTTGCACTTCAAAAGATTAAGATTCAGTGTTAAGATGGATCTAGGCTAATTTAATTATTAATTATTAATCTTTTAAATTTTTAATTTGATCTCCCAAAAATCTAGAAAGATCAAATTTTATTTCACTCTAAAATAAATTTGCACTTAATGAAATTAAGATCCAGAATTAAAATGAATCTAGATTAATTTAATTATTAAGATCTAGAGTCAAAATAAATCTAGTCTAATTTAATTATTAATTATTTATCATTTAAATTTTTATTTTTATTTGATTTTATGTAATTAGACATAATCAAAATGTTTTAATTGATAATTATAATTATTAATTTTATTTATTTTTTAACTTTATTTTACTTTTATTTGTATTGTTATTTAATTTAATTTAAATATTTATATAAAATAAAGCGCCATTTTTTTTTAAAATATCATATAAATTTACTTAATAATTTTTAATAAACTTATTAACCGGACAAGACAATACACTTAGCCTTAATTGAACAACCAAGTAATAATGTTGGTACTAAAATGCCAATGAAATTAATGGAAAAAGGATCCCTTGATTTAATGTATAAGAGAGTTATTAATATTTGCAGTAAATTGGCTAGTTAAATCCTAATTTAATGGATATCTTTTGAAGTGCCGAGGGAGATTATTATTTGTGTATCTTCAAAATGTAAAGTTACGTCGATAAATTTAATTTAATGTTTTAACAAAGGGTTATTGAATTTTCTAATTTACTTCAATATTATTATTGATGTGTTATTTTACTTTGTAAATTTTATGAAGATGTATTTTTTTTTTTGCTTCTTCACGTTATTGGTCACTATGATGATTTTTTTGGCGTTTGTTTTTGAATTTTTGATTTTTTTTTTTTTTTTTTTTTAAATTGGTGCATGGTGTATATTGAGTTGCCTGAGTATCTTTGGTGATGGTTGGCATAACTAAATTTGATATTAGAGAAAGAACATATGGCTGAAGGGGAATATATCCATCTAGAAGAGAATTAGGAGAATTGTTGAGTAAAATTATTTAAAACAAAGTTGCAATATCAAAAAAGGTTGCAAGTTATAATTATAAGAAGATGAATTTGTGCAAATAAAACAACATGGTAAATAGAGGGGGAGTAATAATGTAATGTGGAAGAATATAACAATATGGAGGAGACCTAAACGATGTGACATGGCATTAAGGGCTAGAGTAATAATGTAATGTGGAAGAATATAAGAACATGGAGGAGACCTAAACGATGTGACGTGGCATTTGTGTAAAACTAAAAATCTATGGCGACAACTCAAAGAATAAAAATTTAAGCATATGTTCAAGATGTAAGGGGTGATGAAGAGTCAAAATTCCATAAGAAGTGAAGGCATTTGAATTGCATGAAAGAAATGGAATTATTCAAGTATTAATATCTATTGTAGACAAAAACCAAAAATGGAATCTCCATATTCATGAAGCATGAAACTAGAACAATTCTGTAAGTAATAGACGTGGAGAGATTCTTTGACATTAAATAAATTGAATACCCTAAAAGTAAATACTATCTCCACTATGTTGGAAGGGCATGCATAATTACGGTGGGTTAATGTAAAGTTGCAGAGGAAAAGGAAAACAATGATAAAATCAAGAAAATGAACTTATCAATCAGTAAATCAAAGATGAGATTTTGCATGCTGATTACAATTTGAATTTATATAGGAAGTTGTAAAATGTTTGGAAAAAGGATATATGCAAATTTTTATAAGTTTTCTGTTAAATATTTGCATAACTATGAAGAAAAGGATACCATGGCTAGGTATATCAAACCCCACATTATTTCATTCAAAATGAGCTTAGTGAAATTAAGATTAAGGTTGTTGGGGAAACCTACTAACTTTTCATAAAGGCTTACAAAAGTGTTTCAGGAAGCAAGGTGGCATTCATGAAATAATAATAATGGAAGAGGTACAAGAATTTTTGAAAAAATACATCATAATGGAAATAAGGAAGAAGAAGGTAGTAGTGTAATTGCTATTAAGCAAAGATTTGGGAGAAGTCTTTAGAAGAAAAACAAATTATGGCGGAAGAGGAAATCATAGGAATAGAGGAAATGGAATATCTATAATAATTTTCTACAATTATGAAATAATAAGGCACAAATCATTTTTATGGTTTTTTTTTTTTAGATATTAATAGGAAACAAGTAAAGATTGTGTTTCTTAATAAGTTTATAAGGATGGAAGGAATATAAAAATATGTCTATGAAAGAGAAGAAATGATACAACAACAGTAACAGTAATTAAAATAGTGGTAGGAGAATCACGCTATGTTTAGCAACATTTTTCTTAAAAGAGGAGAAAGGCAAAGCATTGTTTCACTATTATTCCAAAGAATTCTACTCCACTAGAGAATAGTCATGAAATCCCAATAAAGGTAGAAGGATTGTTACTTGAGCCTAAGGAAGTTACTTCATATGAGTTTCCTAAGGGATTATTGCTTATTATGATCATTTCCCATGAAATAGACTTCATTACATGGTTTAGTTTACCTAATAAAGCCATGCATATGATAACACCACTAAAAATTAGGATGCTAGCAACAAAAAACATACATTATTTGAAAGAGGATTAAATAGAGAAATTCCAAATCCCATGTGTATCAATTGCTACATATACATAAAAAAAGAGTGTAGGATGAATGATGTGTGTTAAACACACAACTCTTAATATGATTATGATCAAGTGTATATTTTATTTTTCTAGTATAGATGATTTTAATTGACTGGTTAAATGGAGCAAGGTAGTTTTCAATGGTTCATATAGAGAGTGGGTATCAAGAATTAGGGTTTTTGAAGAAGATGAATAGAAAATTGCTTTTAGGACTAAGGAAGATATTTATGTATTACTAACCATATCATTTGGTTTAATAATTTTTAAAAGTACCTTGGTGAAATTTTATGAATGAAGTGTTAAAATCTTATGTGGATAATATTATTGTCATGTAATTAGATGATATTTTAATTTTTAGCCAAACAAAAAAGGAGCATATGAAACATTTAAGAAAATTGATAGAGAGGTTGAAGTTGGTTGAAGTAGGAAAAAATAATTATAAATTTGCCTAAATGCATAGTTTTGAAGCAACTCATTTATTTTAGATTCACAATGTTTCAAGAAAGGTTGAATATGGATGTTGAAAAGGTGAAAACAACAATAAAGTGGCTAGTTCCTGAGAATGCATATGAGATGCAAAGTGTCTATGAAGTCACTACTTTTTATAGGAAGCCTTAAGAAATTTCATTGGATTTTTTGAAACTTGGATTATTTATGTTAGGAGAGAGGAGTTCAAATGGAATGACACTATAAATAAAATTGTTGAGTTGTTAAAGAGGAAAGTTACTAAGAAACGAATTTTATCTCTGAAAAATTTCAACAAAACTTTCCAACTTGACCCATCGCTAGTTGGAATACCATCAAAAAATGATGAGTGAACAAGGAAGAGTAATTCTATTCTGTAGAAAAAGTTCAAACAAAGTAAAATAGAAATACTTTGTTTATGATTAATAAGTTTATGCAATTGTTAAAGAAACATTAGAGGCATTATTTTTTGCTAAAATAATTTGTTCCTTACAATAATCATCAAGTCTTTTGAGATGTAAATCATCGTCTAAATTGAAAATTGGGTTAAGTATATAAAGATACATAAATTTATATTGATGTATATATCACGAGGTCTCCACTTAGTCAATTTATGTCATAGTGCTTACATTCGTGGTAATAAAGAATACATTGAAACTCAGAGTTATTGATAAATACCTATAACAATCCTTTTTTAACCCCCTCCTAATGAATCTTTCCAAAATTAGTCTGTAATTTTAATAAATATCCCATATCTTTACATTATAATCCTTTGTATACCCAATGATATGTATAAATCCCCTTAGCCAAACCTTTCCCCCCACCTTCCACCTCCCAATAGCTACAATATATTCACTTCATTTTTCATAATTTTAAAATCCTCTTTATGAATGAATGTGATAATATATTGGTTAGAGAGGTGAATCCCCTATGCTATGGATAAAACAAACCAAATAGATTTGGTAATGCCATGACTAGATGACTAATGTCATTCATTACTATGATAGTCAATGTAGTAAGATTATACGAGATGAAGAAGTCATATGGGGTAGACTAAAATATTCTTGAAGCATGTAAAATAAGCAAAGAACCAAGCAACAATGATAAAATTACATGCATGGAGTATTTCATTCAAGAAGGTTTTTTATTAAAAAATAATCAATTATATTTTTTGAGAGGGTCCATGATGTAGGAGCATCGACAACAAGCTCACGGGTGAGCCAAAAACATAGGTGAAAGATGATGACATAGATGAAAAGGGGAAACAGGTATAGGTAAAAGGTAATTGCAACACCAAAAATAGTTGATGAACTATGTACGAGAAAGAGTTTCCTAAAATATTGGTGGATATAGCGGATGAAAACACATGTAAGCTAGTGGATGGTAATTCTTTTATATGGACTTCAAAAACATGTTTGTTTATGAGAACAAGGTGGAAGAATGGAGGACATAGGAAGAGGACAATAGATGTGAAGATGAAGGAGCAAGTTCAAGGACCTAATGACAAAAAGGAAATACAAATATTTGTTTAAAAAAAGTGTGAGAGAATAATTCATATTTGTATTTTTTAATGAACTATATGATATGATGGAGAAGTGTGATAATGTAGATTATCTCTAGAAATATACATCTCAACAAAATACGAAGAAATGAGAGATAAGAAGAATGAGGATTGTTGAGAAAACCATAGATACCTTGAGGAGAGATTTATGGAGATAGGTCGAGGATTTGGTGGGGATATTTTAAGAGATTTTTAGGACATGGTTAGAATTAATGACTAAATTTGATTATGATTTTTATAGTTTTCTTATAGTATATATGGAGAATATTTGTAATATTTTACAACATTATTGAATGTGTATGTATGATTAAATACAAATTCTAGTGTAAAATATGACACCTTGTTTCTAATATTTTTGTGTGTTTTTGAGTGCATATCATGTGGATTTTAATGGTATAAAGGTTATGTTTGCATCGGAGTGGTATCAGGGATGTAGAAATTTTGAATAATTTATCACATATTCACAGAGATTATCCTGATCATACAATTATAAGCGAAAAATTTATAATACATAATCTCCTCTACGTTGATCATCAATTTACAGAAGCAGAAACATTCACAGGCACACATAGAAGCATCAATCAAACTCATTAACACAGTATGTATCCCGGGGAAAGCATCTCGCTAAAAACCCCACACTATCTGTATATTATATTGATTGAATCATGTAACATTACAAAGTACAATGCTTATCACAAGCAATCCAGTACCAGCTCCACCTGTTACACACAATACAGCTTAGATCTGATCTCCAAATCTCCCCCACTGCTTGCCTGCCTCCACAACTCAATACCTGCTCAAGAATGAATGAGAATGGTTTACCAAACTTGTATTTAACCTCCAAATAATCACTCACAATATGTTGGACGTGAGAACAGGCTACAATTCTTGGTATTGGCCAATTCATTGGCATACTCAATCCCTCTGATTGTGCAAATCATCATGCACAGCTATAGTCACAACTGATAGCAATCTGATCCTTTAACACCTGTCCCTGTTGAACTGAACATGCACTGACATGCAACTGAGTTAACTGATGTATTCTATAGTTGCATTATGAGTTAATAACTTATGAATTAATTAATAACTAATTCACCCAACTCATCTCTAGTCTATTGATCAGTTAGACTAAATACAACCAGTTTAACAAAGCTAAACTGAACACAACTCCATCAACTGCACCTCCATTTCCCTAAACTCAACTCACTTGAGTTCTAACTGAAGTCCTGCATGCAAATATTCGTCATCCCATAGATAACCACGTATTTCCCTTTGGGATCTGCATGTACCACATCCGTATCTCATCCTGAAGTGCTCCAAGAGAATAAGATCAAGTTTATAGTCCAAATATTATTATGAGACAATAATATTTGACTTTTCTATTTTTGATAGCCAGTCTAAAAATAGAGTTTGACCACTCACACTGTGGTCACCCACACTGTGATCACTCGTATTGTGATCACCCACACTGTGATCATCCACACTGTGATCATCCACATTGTGATCATCCACACTGTGATCAAAAATAGAACTTGCGCCATAATTTGCCTGCGGGCCCACATAGTGAAGGCGACTCTTTTCACTAAGCTCCATCATCTTGTTGCATTATCAACAAGAATTTCTTGTTGCACACTTTTCAACACTCCTTCTCAACAAGAAAGGCTTCCTCATAAACCCAATCCTGTAACTCTGGAATGTTCTCCATGCAACAGATCTGGCCGGTCCACTTGCTTTGTCATTAAAGTCTTTCACTGCTATTGCCTCTGTCGACTGAAAACTCTGCATCTCTATGCTCTTTAGTATCTGACTGCTCTAGCCTCTGTCACTTTGATCTCTGACTACATCTGTGGTGCTGTTGGTTCTATCTCCCAGCATTGCATCCGCACTGCACCTCCCAACTGACCTCCCTGTTGGGCTAGAAACACTCTCTGATGCTGAAGCTCTACCTGCTGCTGACAAGTGCTCCCTCTCTAACATCTGCGCTACTGCAACATTTCCATGCATCGCGCACCATTGCACACCTCTCTATGCCACCTAGCACTATGCAAAACACTTGTGCCTCTCGCATTGTTGCAGCCTGCAAGCTATGCGCTGTCCTAGGATTCCCTGCACTATCGCTCTCTCTGCCGCTCCATCCGCATCTGTCTCTACCCAATTAGTCAGTTCCTGCTACTACACATCGGGGCTCCCGTACAAGGTCTCATCCAAGAGGTTGGGTACCTCAAGGATCCTGCCCCTCCTCCTTGGGACAATCAATCCACATCACCACACCTCCTACCTGGAGGTATGGTTGCATGTGATCCCTCAGCCCACTTGGCTCGAAGTTTCCCCCTACTGGAGGTCTCTGGATGAGTAGATGTCTCTACTGGGTCTCCTCTCAGCTTCCCCTGTTGTGGCTCCTCCACAACCTCCTGAAGTTGCTGCACCAATCGTGGCTCCTCCATAGTCTTCTGAGACTTCTTCTAGCTCTGCATGTTGAAAGGTAACATACCTTCCCTCTCAACCACCAAGTCTCCATCAATTGCCTCGCTGCTCAAGGCTTTGCATGCATCTTGAACCTCAAGAGCATATAGGTTCTTGACCTATGAACCAATCTCATGGCAACGAAAGCATCTCACCTTCGACTTGTCAACCTTCTTCCCATCACTGGAAGAACTGGATTCGGAAAGAGAACCCTTCTCCTTCCCCTTCTTCACCTTACTCACTAAGGCATAGTTCTCCTCATCCTGCATGGATGAAGAACCATCTCCGGTGCTCCGTCTAATCTCCTCCTGCATCAAATCCGACCATAGTCGTTCCCAATTTGGCAGTTTCTCCCTTCCATTCACCGAGTCCTCGTAGCTATGCCAACTCTTAGGAAGGTCAAGGAGTGCTAGACTCACCATCCTCATCCGACAGTCACCCCCACACTTCCCAGCTCATCCCGGCATTGGGTGAACTTCGTGAGATACCTGGGCATACTGTCTCCATTCTCACACTTAATGTTTCTGAGTTTTATCTCTTTCTTTGGAATTAAATTCGAATTCCACCTGCTCAAAAAATCAACCACTTCCGATCTAGAATTCGTGAGAACAAAGTATTTCTTGTACAGAGATTGACTGTCTGGGCGTTCACCGGATATCTCACCTTCCAAAAGAAGGATGAATCCAGAGGATACCTGGCCCGATTACAGACTCTACCTCAAGAAATAAAATGTAAACACTTTCTGAATAATAGATCCGATGATCAATCCTCACTTGATATCCTGTAAAATTCTCTTCTACAAATCAAGCAGCTTCGATACCATGTAGAAACTTTTTCTACGAATCATCTACCTCTGATACAATGTAGAAATTTTGAATAATTTAACACATATTCATAAAGATTATCCTGATCATACAATTATAAGCGGAACATGTATAATACATAATCTCCTCTACGTTGATCATCAATTTACAGAAGCAAAAACATTCACAGGCACACATAGAAGCATCAATCAAACTCATTAACACAGTATGTATCCCGGGGAAAGCATCTCGCTAAAAACCCCACACTATCTGTATATTATATTGATTGAATCATGTAACATTACAAAGTATAATGCTTATCACAAGAAATCCAGTACCAGCTCCACCTGTTACACACAATACAGCTCAGATATGATCTCCAAATCTCCCTCGCTGCTTGCCTGCCTCCACAGCTCAATACCTGCCCAAGAATGAATGAGAATGGTTTACCAAACTCGTATTTAACCTCCAAATAATCACTCACACTGTGTTGGACGTGAGCACATGCTACAATTCTTGGTATTGGCCAATTCATTGGCATACTCAATCCCTCTGATTGTGCAAATCATCATGCACAGCTATAGTCACAACTGATAGCAATCTGATCCTCTAACACCTGTCCTTGCTGAACTGAACATGCACTGACATGCAACTGAGTTAACTGATGTATTCTATAGTTGCATTATGAGTTAATAAATTATGAATAAATTAATAACTAATTCACCCAACTCATCTCTAGTCTATTGATCAGTTAGACTAAATACAACTAGTTTAACAAAGCTAAACTGAACACAACTCCATCAACTACACCTCCAGTCCACTAAACTCAACTCACTTGAGTTCTAACTGAAGTCTTGCATGCAAATATTAGTCATCCCATAGGTAACCACGTATTTCCCTCTGGGATCTGCATGTACCACATCCGTAGCTCATCCTGAAGTGCTCCAAGAGAATAAGATCAAGTTTATAGTCCAAATATTATTATGAGACAATAATATTTGACTTTTCTATTTTTGACAGCCAGTCTAAAAATAGACTTTGATCACTCACACTGTGATCACTCACACTGTGGTCACCCACACTGTGGTCACCCACATTGTGATCACTCATACTGTGATCACCCACACTATGATCATCCACACTGTGATCATCCACATTGTGATAAAAATTAGAACTTGCACCATAATTTGCCTGCGGGCCCACTTAGTGAAGGCGACTCTTTTCACTAAGCTCCATCATCTTGTTGCATTCTCAACAAGCATTTCTTGTTGCACACTTTTCAACAAGGGAAAAGTTTATCTTTCGAGGAGAAACTAGAGCACAGGCATTTCTCTCTGGGATCAAGAGAGCCATGATTAACTTCTCATAGAGATCGCTACAAACAAATGCATGGGGAGATGAACCATAATGATTTAGAGATCAAATTCTTAGAAAATGATGACTAAGCTGTGGTAATTGACTGAGAAACTATGTTATTCAAATTATGGGATTGTAAGCTGAGTTGGAAGGTATGGGACCTTTATTTTCCAAAATTATGCCCTCATAATTTATGAAGTGGAGGAATTGACAAGGGAAAGTGATCCATTTGGAAAGGAAATCTAGTCCATTCAAATTTAATGTAACCACTCTTTAGCAAAGTGGAAACTGATCCTATGGTTAAATAATTACTAAGGTTGTAAGCAATTTAGAGGGTTCAAATGATTTTTGAAGATCTGAACCATATGGAAAATCTCTATATTTTTATGTTGGTTCAAAACTATTCAATGGGAAATCATATTTATTTTGTGATGGCATAGACCAAATTTGTTATACATTGGGTTAGTTCCAAATTAGTCATAGGAATTGATTTTGGTTGGGAAAAGGTTGTCAAATTGAATGAGTTGAGGTGTAACTGATGTTATTGTTAGGAGAAAGCTTGACATTATTTTCTCTATATTAGCATGTTGTAATTTCATTTGTGTGGATTGGAGGAAATATATAAGGCAATTTTGTGAGGACAAAACTATGATTAGAAGCTTCCAACAAAGAAATCTATTTGTATAAATTGAGTTGATATATCTTGAAGAGGTTGAGGTGAAGCAAATAGTTAAATTACTATCCTATATTTTGTAGCCATCATGAAAATATGTGAAGATAAAAAATAGTGAGGGTCAATCATGTGATCAAGAGGAGTATGCTCAATTGATGCACATAGAGCTGATCTTTACAAGTTGAAATTGCAGGGTAAAATTTTCCACCGTCAATGAAGAATTGCCAGTGATTATTGAAATACAGAGCTTGTTGTTTTGATTATTTTCCACATGTATAATAAGTTTGTTTGTTGAAGGGTTGACTTCTAAGAATTTTTTTGTCATCAAGTTTTAAGTCCCATACTTTTGTATTGAAAAGTTTGTGACCATTGTTTTGTGTTTTAATTGCTACCATCATGTGTGAAATCATAAACCATCCAAGGGTCAAATGTGTATTCTTTGACATGGTAGCTCATAGATAGCCCAATTACTAGCTTGGATCATTGGTTGAAGTTGAAGCCAAAAGATTTGTGATCACTATAAGGTAAATGAATTTTATTATTTCCTACAAGGTCAAATCTGCATTGAAGGAAGGTATTATGTTGAAGAGAATGGAGTTTTGTTGTTAGTGGAGATCTTTTTTGTTGCATTGGGAAGTTTTGTTTCCAAACTTGAAGCATTAGTTGAACATTTGGGATAAATGATCTTACAAGGATTGAGAGGCGGAAAAAATAGACAAGAATAAACTCAAAATTAGAAATGGAGCTAACATATTTTCTCATAATTAAGTAACAACTAAATATATTACATAGGAGACAAAGGAACATGCAACAATAAATGATTGAACTAGATCTCAATTATAACTCAACTAACTGAACTAAATTGAAAATAACTATGACAACTAGTAGACAAGGATGAGAGAACGATACTAATGCTCTCAACACCCCCTCATAATCTCAACTATTACAATCATTGGCACCTGTAATGCCCAATTGCTCTCTCTGAAATTCAAATACAATTTTTCCCAATGGTTTTATAAAGGTGTTTGTAAATTGATCAAATGAACCACATAAATCAAGAAATATATCTCTACTATTGAAAAGCTCTTGAATGAAGTGAAAGCATGTGTTAATATTTTTTCTCTTTTTGTGAAACATATGATTTTTGGATAGGAAATGATAGAGTTATCATCAATGAAAATAGAATTTGACTCCTTTTGAAATGTGGAATATAATTCAACACCTTCTGAACCATACTTATTGATAGGCTACTAAAGTTACAACTACATATTCTTCCTTTGCAAAAGATATTGAAACAATGGGTTGTTTCATTTATGCTCGTTAGATCAAATTTGTTCCCAAGTTAAAGAATATATTGATGTGATTTTTCGATCATCTAAGCTACCTAAATAATCACTATTTGTGTAGCCTAAGAGTGATTAGTCTTTAGAATTCTTGTACAATAGGCCATAATTTAGTGTGGCTGCAACATATCTTACATTTTTCTTGCAAATTTCTAGTGGGAATCCTTGGGTGATTCCATAAATTTGGAAAGAAAACTAGTTGTAAACATGATGTATGGTCTAATTGTAGTGAGATAAAAGAGTCTACTAACTAGAATTTAACACAAAGTATAATAAAATGATGGTCCTTCATCCTATTTTCTTAGTTTGGTGCCTAGTGAATTTGGAGTGTCACCTGGTTGAACTGGTCATTCTAAAATTGTGTACGGATGTGAATTGCATACTTTCGTTGGTAGACAAAAATACCATTTTTGGATTGTTTAGTTTCAATTCCCAATAAATACTTCATGAGGCCAATATTAACCATGTTAAATTATGTTTTCATTGTACCTTTAAATTCTTGTAATGTAAGATTATATGTACATAGAAAATCATCAACATAAAGGAAAAAAATTAGAATTCTACCTTTATTGTATGTTTTTTTATAAAGAGTTGGTTCATGACTACTTCTTTGGAATCCAATATTGATGAGCTAAGAGTCAATTCGACTATAAGAAGCATGAGGAGTTTGTTTCAAGCCATATAAGGGTATTCAACTTATACACTTTATGTTCTTGTCTTCAAACATCCAAACTAGGTGGTTGATCCATATCAACCTCTTCATATAATATTTCATTTATAAAAGTAGATTTGACATCCAGTTGAAAAAGTTGTGATTTATTTTGAACTGTAGTAGAAAACGTAGTTATGACTATATCTAACCTTGATACTTGAGAAAAGGTTTCATCAGTCTATGCCAAGATATTGATAGAACCCTTTGGTAACCAGTATTTCCTTATGTTTCTCTATTTTTCCCTTTTCATTAAATTTGGTCTTGTAGACCGACTTGCAACCAATGTTGGTTTTGTCTTTTGGGAGATCAACTAGTTCCAAAGTTCGTTGCTTCTATATGGTTGTGATTTTCTAATTCATTGCATCAAACCAATGTTTTTCTTTTATTGCCTCTTCAAAGTAGGTTGGTTGATAGGAACCAAAAGAAAAAATATTTTCTTTCTCAAGATCATGTTCTTCCTCATATATATTCCTAATGATTTTGGTTTTTTTATTTTCTTCTAAAGGTGATGATTCACTACTGGAAGTGGTACCATTTTCAAATTGTTGTGGGTACCTGTAATCTTGACAGCCTTGGTGGGTGAAAGGATGGAGTTGTGTTACACCTTTCGATAAGAGAGGGCACATTTAGGTGGAAAAAATGATGGCTCAATTGAGCCTTTTTTAAGCGCTCGATGAAGCTCCTTGGGTGCTAAAAATGTATCTTGATCAAGGGTTAAAAAAAACCCTTCAATCAAACTTTATTGCTTGATAGAGCCATTTTTTTAATAAAATACTCCACCGACAATCTGCGTGCACCATTTGCACATACGATGGGTAATTTGATGCTCGATTGAGAGTGTGATAGTAGCTCAACTGGGAGTATTGGAGCTCAATCGAGAAATTGAAGTATGGAGCATTCAAATCAATCTCGCCAATGAACCTGACAATGTCCTAGAGGTTCAAATGACGGTAGTATTCTATCTTTTTTGTCTTTCTTATTGAATTTTTTTTTTGCAAAATTTAACAAATTAATTAAAAAGACAAACATATAAATACCATGAAAGCTAATTAATTAAAAAAGCAATCATATAAAAACCATGAAAACCACAAAAAAAACCCTTCAAAAGAACTGGAAAATCACAAAATCAACCAAGAAAACCACAAAAAACATAAGAAAATCCCTTCAAAACAACTTAGAAAACCCAAAAACCAATGTAGAAAATCATCAAAAAAACCCTTCAAAGCAACCTAGAAAACACTTCGAAAGCACAAAAAACCTATAATTTAGGTTTTAATTTTTTTTTCTTACTTACAACATTTTGTTTATTAAATGCATATTTTATGATTTGGAATGGTAAAAACATTTTTTCTAATTATTTTAGGGTTTAAAGTTTTTCTTTAGAAATTTTGTGAAATAATTTTTTTAGTTTTTTGTTATTTAAAATATATTTTTAATTTTCTAACAAAGTTAACTAAAAATATACCCCAAAAAACTCCAAAACAGAAAATAACCAAACTATAACCAATAAATCACTAAATTAGGAACTTCAAATTGACATGATAAATATGGTTGTTCATAGTGAATCTCTATTTATAAAATAACAAATTTTATTTTACTTTATTATTCTAAATTTAAATTACTTTGTATTTTAATTTTTTTTAATAATAAATATAGTACAATTCTGGTTTTAAAAATAAAATATTAATCTTAAAAGTTAAATATCTAAAATAATTTTTTTTGTTATATATATAAAGCACATTACAACATAACCATATACCAATATAATTATATGTATTTAACTAAATTATAACTTAGTTATATAACTATATATATTTAACTAGCTAACATACATACATATATATATATATATATATATATATATATATCATTTAACATATAACTATATATAAGTTCATGTTTCAACAATGCATTATTGATAGATACATTAAATCCATCATGAAAAGTGTATTTGGTTTACTGAATAAAAACATTTATTCTTTTCTAATTTGTACCATAGTGTTTCATTATGTAGTGTGTTGTACAAGAAACATTGTCTTCATAAAGAACTTAAAGTCTATTGAAGTATTTTGTTAGAATGAAATTTTATTATTTTTGTAAATAGGTTTATTTCAATCTTTGACATATATATTTACATATTTATGCACTATGAATAAAATGCATTATTTAGAAATGAGAAAAATTGTGAAGGTAGATTTGATCACTTCTTTCGATTGTGTATACATGTTACTCAACTCTTTGGTTGATAAATTACCGAAAAATTGACCCTAAAGTTTAGGACTTCGAGCTAGATTATTCTAATTGAGTTTAGAAATGATTTTTTTGTCAACATTCTTCTTAAGTCAACATTTCTTCCTTGGATTAGTTTATATGTATTATATGTAATATGTTTAGTCATCTCATATATGTGCCCCAACTGCAGGCCATCACAGTGCGAGGGGTTTAGTTATACGTGGTTGTATACCGAGAGTTCACATTACACTCATAGATACTTCATCCTATGTTAGTTGGCATGTCAAAGGAAATGTTTCTCTCTGTCTTGATGATCATGCTACCTCTAGTGGACCTTATTCGACTATTTTAGGTATACCGCCTGCATTTTTAAATCCTCTTTAAACATTATGTGTTTATGTGTTGAAATTGTCTTTAATTTTTAAATTTCCTTCAACTAACATGTTTGAATTTAATGTATATGTTATTATGCTTCTAGTTTGTTAGTTTTATATGTTTAATTATGTTTATGACTTGCAGGCCCTCAACAGGCCAAAACTAAGAATCATAGTGCAACATTGATCCCTCCGTGGGATGATACTAGATCTCAGATCACATTCGAGGATGTTAAAACTTGTCATATGTGGATCACATAAGAGATAAGTAACATCTCTGCCAATTCACTTAACCGTTGTAGTTTATCTTTGATGTTGGATAACATCAATAGGTTGATCGAGACATACCGAAGGTCAGGCCCATAGAGCCACCTCATACTGTCCATATAAAGTATTAGGAGGCATGAGGTTAGAGGCCTAGATACTTGGGAGGTGGTGAAAGAAGCAACCAAGGACATTGATGTTCATGGGGAGTTGATTGACATCCCTCTTGATTTCCTTGCTAGACATAGAGGTCCAGTTCCACTGAGATATTTTAGGAATCTTGATGCAAACCCTTTTGTGTGTGATAGATTCACTGGAGCTTGGGGCTAGTTCACCCACCATGACCAGGTCACCATTCTTTTTCCAATCATTTAAATGGAGAGTTCATGTTACATATGAGGCCAAATTACACTGATACCAAATCTCATCACTCGGGACCCGACTTGGGACATACTAATGAGCCCGGTGGGGCTTCTAGGGACCCTCAGCATATACTACCACCTCCAAGATTCTTGAAACTACCATCTCAGATCTTGGTATTATTAATATATCTAGATGAGTTATTGCAACTCATTGGCGAGACCAAGGAAACTATTGCAGATAACATGCAGATGTCATTGACCAATGCGCATGTTGCATTGGATGGAGAGATTATGAGACCACAATCATTGCCTCGTGACTGGCTTGTGCCCTTATATGATGATGCATTTATCACGAGTTTACCCTTTGACGAACTTTCAACATATACATGTATGCATCATCATGTCATTCGTGAGACTTAGAGGGTATACGACCTATGTGACACAGACTAGGTACATATATATATACGAAAATTTTGACTCTTATTATCAAATTATGCATAATTATTTATATTGATTTCTAGCTCATATTAGATAGAATTTATATTAATAATTTCAGGATAACATGTAGATATAACCATACTACATGGATAAGCCTATGAGGTCATCTGAGGGGGCAGTTGATCAGCTAGGCCATCCTCGACTAGAGCATGTTTCCATGGATTCTCCTCCACTTCCACCTCCACCTCATATGTTCACTAATCTAGAGGAGAGTCACTATGTACAACCAAATCGACCGACAATTGAGGTAAAAAAAAGTATTCCTAAGATTTAATTTTTTTTTTAAACTTACACATTTATGCTAATTAATTTGTAGACTAATTATAATTTGTCCTTGCCATGGTGTACACAGGCCCATATGTAGAGTGTTTTTGATGTTGTTGTTATGTCGAGACATGAGTGGGATGCTCGTTTTAGAGCCACTGTTGATGCAGGTCCATCGATGCAGGCCCAATCATTGAGCCACAGGAAAGGTTGCACCAAACCCATATTCATCAAACTCCCATCCTATCTAAATTGCATTTGGACTCAACTAAGGTTAGTAGATCCATGTATATGCCATTAAAAATGTGATTCAAAATCATTTGTTTCCATATTTTTTATTTTGCACAAATAATGATATAATGAGTTTGAATTTGAATGTGTTATATGGTAGTACTGACTTATGGACACTTACTTTGAGTAGAGGAACTTCGGTAGGAGTTTTGGTGGTACTTAGAGTGTCATTGTTTTTATATTTTCAAGCTCATTTCATAGGGCACATTCACATATGATATATACTTCGCATATTTTCATACATGGATAGTTTATGGATGTACATCATGGATATTATTTTAGTTTATGGATGCTTATTATTTCAATTTATGGATGTTCATGTGATATTTGTAATTTGTATATATTTTCATATGTATAGTTTATTGATACATGTATTCACTATTTCACTTTATGGATTTGTATTAATCGTGTTTATGGATGCTCATTAATTTTTGAAGTTTAGGGATTTGTTAAAATTATTTCGCTAGTTTAAAAAAATCTATATACGATAACTTTTATTAGTAAAATATAACAATTTTGATTTCCATTTTCATAGACTAAGAAAATAAGTACAATTTTAAATTATGATGCAAGTCACTTTGAAAATTCAATTGAACTAAAATATATTATTTATCAATTTAATTTAAACATGGAAATAATTATAATCATGCTTCATATTGTCTTGTAGAAAGTGTCTTTTAGTGCAATTAACGTGTATTTTATTACAATTAAATTTTAAAAGTAAATTATTTTAATTATAAAGTCATCCATATATATATATATATATATATATATATATATATATATATATATATGAATTGTTTTGTCACCCACCCATATACCATTGCATGGAATGTTTTTCTAAGTATTTCAATAAATTTCTTATCTGAATGTTCAATTAAAAAACACAAATATGATTGAGATAAGTTTTATTCATTTTTAAAAGATGTCATGTAAACAACAAATAGGTTTTATTCATCATTATTTATTTTGATATTATCTACAAGAGCTTAGTTACAACATGATATAAGTCAACCATATTGATATTTAATATATAGGTCAAAAATAATATATGGCAACATTTCTATAATTTTATATAATGTTATCAACTTTCCTAAATTTACAAGTACTTATCCAAGTATTTCAATCAATTCCTTATGATTGAAATAATTTTTATTCAATTGTTAAAAACTCAAATATGATTGAAATAAATTATATTCAATTTTAAAATATGTGGAGATATAAAAGTTACAAATACAAGTTTTATATGATTTGATTTTATTTGAGGTTATCTACAAAAGTATACTCATAATGCACATCATCAATAATTTTTTTGTGCTTACACTAAAATCAATGCACAAGTTTAAAATAATTACCTTGAAATTAATGTACATCATATATCTTTTACATGAAATCAACAATCAACATCTTCATTAAAATCAATGCGTATAATGCAAGAAATCAGAGAAGATGAGAAATCAACTTCTACACTAAAATAAATGCATCTAATGCAAACAATCAAATACGATTAGAAATCAACATATACACTAAAATCAATGCATATAATGCGACAAGTAATCAAATATGATTAGAAATCGACATCTACAGTGAAATCAATACATCTAGTGCTAGGAATCAAATAGGATTAGGAATCAACATCTACAATGAAATCAATGCATCTAATGAAACCTCAATAAAAAAATATTAGAAATTAAAATCTTTAATGAAATTAATTAATCTAATTCAAGAAATAAAATAGAATTAAAAATCAATATCTACACAGAAATCGATGCATCTAATGAAATAAATCAAATATGATTAGAAATCAGCATATGTATACTAAAATCAATGTATCTAGTGTAAACATTTTTCTTCCCTATCTCTCCCCCTTCCATCTATATCTATATCTCCTCTATCTCTCCTTCTTTGTCTCTCTATCTCACCCCCCCCCGCCCCCAAACACACACACACACACTCTCTTCATATCTATATATCTCTCTCTCCCTCCCTCCCTATATCTTTCTCTTGTTCCCTCTCCCCCTTCCATCTATGTCTATATCTCCCTATTTCCATCCTTATTCATCTCTTTATATCACCTAATAAACATACACATTGTTACTCCATATCTACCTATATATCCCTCCCTCTCCCTCTCCCTCTCCCTCTCTCTCTCTCCCTTCTCTCCCTTTGTCTCCCCTTCTATCTCTTCCCCCCTACTCTCCTCTCTTCCTCTCTCTCCATATCCCTTGTCACTCCCTCACACTCTCTCTATATTTATTTATTATTACATCCATATCTCTCCCTCTTTGACTCCATCTCTCTCTCTCCCTACCTCACGAGTCCTATCTCTCTCTCTCTCTCTCAAGCTTTGTCTTGCAACTATATTGACTATCTTCCTCCCTCTTTCATTCTCTCCCCCCCTTCTATCCTTCTCTCCTTATTTGTATTTCTATCTCACCCAAAAACATGCACTCTCTCTCTCTCTATATCTCTCCCTTGTCACTCCCTCTCTCTATCTCCACCTTTCTCTCTCTATGTTTCTTGAACTTGTTCCTTCCATATCTTTCCCTCCAACTCCATCTCTTTCTCAGAGAATCTCTCCTTCTCTCCCTCTCTCCATCTTTGTGTCCCCCTCTCTCTTTCTCTTATCCTTATCTCCCATTCTCTCTCCTCTATATTTCAAAATTTTTAAAATACTTTGATAATTAAAATATTATGTTTAAATAATTTGTTTTTATTTTTATTTTATTTTCATGTCATACAACAATTTATTTATTTTTATATAATACATATTTAAAATGAAATATTTCAAATGTGTGTTTTACATTAACTTGGAGGGAAAATAATAATTTTTCATGGAATCATTATCTAAAATTTTCCAAAATATTAATGTTCCAGCTATCTCCATCAAATATATATAGAGTGCTTCAAGTCTTCCAACTGAGACTATTTCAATTTTATTTCGTTAAAGGTAGATTTAGTTTATGATTACTTCAGGATTTAAAAAATATTATATATATTATTATGTTAGATTTATTAACAAATTAGGTTAAATAAAAGTAACATATCGAGTGAGCTTGTATGAATCTTTTTTTGTTAATAATTTTTTTGCTAGCATACATCATAATATAATAAATTTTATATTATAAGTTAATAATATTATGTTTATCCAAAATTAATAAATTTAATATTAATAGTAAAATATATTAATGTTAAATTTAATAAGGTTACTACATGACATGAACGAAAATTATAATAAAATTTGGAATTTTAATATGTGATAAAAACATAAATTTTAGATCTTTATTGATTCTAAAAAACTAATTTATGGTATTCAAAATTTGCTCGATTGAGCCATAATGCTTGATTGAGCCCCTCTTACACTCATATATTACTCGATCGAGGGTTTATGAAACCATTGGTCAAGCTATTTTAATTTGAAATTTAAACTCTTGATCGAGTGCTTTAAACACTCAATCAATCCTCTGAAGTCCTAAAATCCACAATTTCAGCACCCCTTCTGCAAAATTTCTTGCAACACCATTTTATACCCAAGCAGACTTAGGGAAACATTTTTCCTTAGGTGGCAAAGTTAATCACGTTGGATTCATGAAGGAATTCTCTATCCAATGGCATATGAGTTTGACATTTCTGAATTCATATGGTATTTTTCATCTAATTTCTTTTAAACATAATGCTTGAATTTTTTTCAAGAATTTTAAAGAGGTTCAATAAAAAATCAATATCATAAAATATACAGAGTGAAAAAGTTTAAAAAAATACCACTATCTTCATTTACGAGTCCTCTTCAAAAGGGTACTCTAGGTTTTTAAATTTATCTAAATTTAAAAAAAAACCTTACATGAACATATGTGTACGCAAAATGCAATTGAAATATTAATTTTCCAACTTCGAAAAATAATAAAAAATATAATTTTGCATAAATAAATAGTTTTTTTTTTTATATAAAAAAACTTATCTATCTCCATGTATATCATGCTCATTTAAAAAATATAATTTTGCATAAATAAATAATTTTTTATATAAAAAAAACTTATCTATCCCCATGTATATCATGCTCATATATATAATTACTAAAAATTACACATTTTAGACTAAGTTATGCTATGTGAACACACACATACCTCTTAAGAAGTGTGAAAAATTGCAAGGACAAGTATTTCATTTAATGGAAAATTGACATATTATATGACACTAAATAGTTTTGCAAAGAAATAATTAGGACAACAACATAATTCTCCAAAATTTGTTTTTTTACTCCGAATCAAAATTCATAGTGTTTATATGAATTTTATGGCTTCAATTCGATAAAAGAAGAAAAGACTGAAATTTTATCTTCACATTTGGCCCAAAATTGTAACCTGTCTTCATGCATTCACCTTGGTGGATGAACATGTTGATTTGAAGGTTCATCAATTTTCTCTTACCAAGATTTGTTTTCAAAGAACTTAACATCTCTACTTGTGACCATAGAATTTTTTTTTAGAAGACTAAGACTCTTGAACGGAATATGACTATACATAGAGTTCCATAATTGTGAGTCATCTATATTTTAAACGTTGCTTGTCAATTCCTGTGAGATATTTGTACTTTTGAGAGTCAAGGGAAACATTCTATTCTTGGTTTTTTCTACCTAGGCTATAAGCCTTCTACTCGGAGGTTCATCATAAATATAACAAGTTGTCTCTTGAAATATTACATCACAGTTGTGTTCTATCAATTTACCTACACTAATGAGATTATGCTTCAGGTGAGGAACATAATAAACATGATGTATAGTTTTCTATTGATTTTATTTACTAAGAACAGGAAAAATACCTTTCCCTTCATCGTTTATATGAGAATGGTCACCAAGAGTAATTTTGGATTTGATAGAAGCATCATTGTAGGAAATTAGATTTTTGTTACCTGTCATATGGTTGTTGCAACCACTGTCTAGTGACCAAACATCAGCACTATAATTGTCTTCAAAAACATGGCAGGAAAGAAAAATGGCTTCAAAATATTCTCCTTCAATGTTGGAGATACGAACACTACCTTTGTGTTCATATCAATGTTTCTTTTAGCATTCATGTTCATAATGTGCAAAATTTTTGCAGTAATAACATTGGACATTAGATTTATTGCTCCCTTTTTTTTGCTTCTTTTTGTCTGGTTCTATGAGGATATTGACTTCCCTAATTGTTCTAGTGTGAAACGTTCTACTACATGATTATGTTCTGTATGTCTTTCTCTGCCTTTGTCTTTCTTGATTCTCCTTCTATATCCACTTCCTATGCCTCTACTCAAAGAGGATTGTGCCTCGAAATATTTTTCCTTGGATCCTTATTCTAGGGTAAATCATGTTTAATGTGATAAAAGTGATGTAATCAACTGATTTACGAATAATTTTATAAGATCTTTCGACTCCATAATGGATTTTACAACCATTTCAAATTTCTTCAATAGGCTTGAGAGGAATTTTTCAAAAATCCTCTAATATTTAATCATTTCGCCAATAAGCTTGATTTGATTGACAGTACTCATGACGCCAGTCATGAACTAATCAACATCATTTGTGTCAGCCATCTTCAGGGCTTATAACTAATCCTCAATGTATGAAATTTGATAGTACTAGCTGTATAATTAGATTGATATGCAACTTTGATGATATCCCAATCCACTTTTTCTATTGTTGCACCGGTTAGTTTATCGAAGATAGATTCATCAACTTAATTCTAGATACAACATTTGGCTCGGTGATCCTCCTTTCTTTGTTTGACAACTTCTTTTCTTTGATTATTGTTCATGGCTACTAATGCTTCTTGTTTTTTCTCTAAATATTTGTTCTACATGGTACCTTCACATTCTTAGGATTTCATAAGAGTTTTCATCTGTAAAGACCACAATTCATAATTTTTTCCAAGAATAATTGATGTATGTGGCAAGGAAATTGAGGAAGCCATCATTTACAAGGTGGACACAACCTTTTCACCCATGTATGGAAGATTTTTTTTTGTTATTATTCAAAGAATCCAAAATTGGTTCACCTTTACCACCCAAAGGCTCATCAATAAATTTAGTCATGCAAGAAATTAAAAAAAATGTTGGAGCCACGCTAAGCTACCACAAAAGCACAAAGGAAGTTACACTTATAAAACTGAGGTTGTGGCTAAAGTTGGACTTGACGGTGATGAGAAATTAATAAATTTCTACGTTCTCATAAGCACATACATAAATATTTCATAAGCATATATTATGTATTTGACTTGTCGTGATTCCTTCATTTATGTGATGAGGCTGACGCATTTATTGTTGGAGAGACCTATGACATTACTGGAAGTTTTTTTTTGTTTTAACTTAGAAGAAAATAGTTGCACCTTCTCTACCTTATAGGTTGTGATAATCAGGGTAATAGATGCATTTTCTCTCGCTTCTAGGTTGCGTCGGTTTCCCCTCACAGTTAAAAAAAAAATCACAATTGGATTATTCTTATGAATTCTCCTTCTCTTAGGATTCCACTTCAATCTTCTCCTATTCTCTTTCTCCATTGGCAAACAAATTACAAATGTTTCTCTCAAGGGGTCTTACACAACCTCGTTCTTTGATACCATGACAAGGATTGAGAGGTGGAAAAAATAGAAAAGAATAAACTTGTCAATAGAAATAGAGTGAATACTCTTCTCATTTTTGAGTAACAACTAAATAGATTACATAGGAGTCAAAGGAAAATGTAACAATAAATAATTGAACTTAGCTTAACTAGAACTCAACTAATTGAATTGAACTAAAACTAACTATGACAACTAGAAAAAAAGGATGAAACAATGAGATTAATGCTCTCAACATGGTTGCAGCTTTATTATTGACAAAAGTAAAGTATTAAAAAAATAGTTAGAAAGTGAGCACATATATTTATCATATTGAAATTTGTCATTCAACTCTTAAATTACCTAGCATTTCATTAGATCACACAATAATTTGATAATCAGACATGGTTCTTAAACATAAGGGCATGAAGAATATCTTGGATAGAGGGTAGAAAAATTTCAAAAGGTCTAAAAAACATATGATGATTTCAGATCCAATATCAAAGTGACTTGAGGAGGAAATAAGAGAAAAGGAGTGATGGATTACAAAGATGTGCACTCTGTGAGTGAGACCATGTATGCCAGAGTTTGGAGTGACTTTTTTATGGTTGATGTGGTGCAACTTGAAATTTTTCAATCTACATAAGAAGTTGTTAATTGTCACGTGAATATATTCAGAGAGATTAAAATTCTTGGATGGGGTTGAAATAACTATTCGTCCAAGGTTATCTCAATATCTGTGTAATATGTCTCTAAACATTGATGGATCATGTTGCATACCTTTAGGCTATAACTTTCAAATATGTGAATCATGGTTCATGATGGGAGATGACAAATACCGTGAGGACATATACCCTAACAAAGAACACAATAGAGTCTTTGTAATAAGACTTACAATGACTTCATGAAAGGCTTCATGTTCTTGAGGAGTGAAAATGATTATCTCGATGAGTTGTTTGCTTGAGAAGAAGAGCAAGTGATTCATGTTAATGAAACCACTTTAAGTATATATGCTGCAAAATTATATCTGAAGGAGCTGCAAGGAAACATAGATGAAATATTCGCTCGTGAGAGGTAGAGTGTGTTGAACTATTCTAATTACCAAGCTAAAAGAAAAGGTAATAAATCTATCACTGCTCATTTCAATTCTATTAAGTGGTGAATTTCTCATAATTTCATAAATTTTTGTACTGCTACTAGAAGTTTTAGTAACCATAAAATCGATTTCCTATAGAGTGTGAATGTAGATTTTCGAACACCTTGTGTGACATACCTTTGAGCAAACATTTAGACTAGATTTTTTAAAAATGTTTTGCAACACCATAAAATTGTCTAGGCATATTTTAAGAACGCAAAGTCAAAACTAATTTAAAAGACAAAGATATGAAAAACATAGTATAAATTTGGATAAGAATTATTAAAAGCTAGTCTTTTGTGAGCGCATACTTATTGAAGAATTTAATGTTGAGTGATAGAGAGGGATTAAATGTTTAACTAGAATTTTAAGTCTTGGACAAATATTTATTTTGCACAAAAAAGTGGTATGAGGAATTTAATGAGGTTTGTTGTAGCAGAGTATAAAGTGGAGAAGAAAATATTGAGTCATTGGTAGCATGAAAATTGGATACATTATCGGTGTTACTTGACTTCCAAGGTATAGGTTATGGTCATGTCACTAGATAAAACATATTGAGGTTGTAAGTAATCATGTTATATAAAATTTGGTTCTTACCATAGTGACATTAGTCTAACTAACTAGTGTCAGAAGTTGAGTCTATGTTGAAACTAGTAACTCCGATGATAGAAACATGTTCAAACTATTTACAAGATCTACCAAGTAAATTATAGTGAAGACATGATGGAGGGTTAAATCATATGACAATTGAATATCATGAATGAGATACTACAAGTATTTTGTTAGAGGGATACATCTTTACAAATTTTGTGCAGGTATTATAGTAAACTCAAGAATGGAAATGAAGACCAAAGATATATATAGTTGAATGAGAATGAATATATGTGGTAGAAAACCCTTAAGAAGAAAAACTTTCAATTGAACTTGGGTAGAAGTTGCTAAGACAACTCCACGATTGGAGTTGTGGGTAGAGAGACGGTGAAGATCTTGAGATTGAGTAGAAGCCTAGAGGAGTGGAGGAAGCTCAAGAGGTTCTAGAGAAAATAATGAGTGCTACTAAGTAGCCAAGTTTAGAGAAAGAAGCTTGGTGAGGTACTTGTAGTAGGTTGAAACAAACTTGCAATTGCAAGGGCTTATTGTAGCTCACAAGTGAACAAGGTAAAGTTTACAAATGAGGAAGTGAAAGATGACTATGGGTAGTCACACAGTGCGTTTAGGACAATGCGATAGGAAGTGAAATAATACCTCATGACAACAGAAGAAGAGGACATATGGAATTCTATGAGAGGAAAGAGGTAAGAGACAAACTAGGACAGGGACACAAAGAATGTAGAAGAATGAAGAATAGGAAACAAATGTGGTCAAATCATGATTGACAAAAGAGAAGCAAGGAAGAAAGGTATAAATAAAGCTTTGTGTGTAGTGTGTGATAATAAATCCATGAACAACATCCCTTATAATTTAAATGGTCCTTGGTGATGATGGTCTTAGTGTATGTATCTAAGTCACATGTGATGTAAGCGTACGAGGCAAGAGAGAGAGTTTCCATTTAGATGTTGTGTTGTAAAGGTTGTTGGATTGCGAAAAATAACTTTTCATCATATGTTTTAGGTCATTAAATGTAAGAAGCAAGTTAGTTGTGACCATTGAGTCAAAGGAAAATAGAGGAGAGAGTTTGTAATATTTGAGGAACACAAGGTTAGGAGACCATGAAATGTTTTGTTCCTCGGAAGTCTGATGCAGGAGCATCAATAATAGGCTCATGGGTGAGCCAGAAACATAGGTAAAGGATGATGAAATAGATGAAAAATGGAAAACAGGTACATGCAAAAGGTAATTGTAGTACTAAAGCTAGTTGATGAAACATGTACAAGAAAGAGTTTCCTATATGACTAGTAGATACAATGACTGGTAACCCATGTATTTTGGTGGATGGTAATTATTTTATATGGAATTTAAAAACATGTGCGTTTGCAAGAGGACGCGGGAAGAAGACCATAGATGTGAAGATGAAAAAACAAGGTCAAGGACCTACTGACAATAAGGAAATATAAATAATTGTTAAAACAGAAATGTGAGAGAATAATTCCTATTTGTATTCTTGAATGAATTATATGATGGAGAGATGTGATAATGTATATTATATATAGAAATATACATGTCAACAAGAGAGGAATAAATGAGAGATAATAGGGATGAAGATTGTTGAGAAATTCATGAATATATTGAGGAGAGATTTATGGAGATAGGTAGAGAATTTGGTTCATATTTCTTAAGAGGTTTCAGAAGATGGTTGGAATTAATGGCTAAATTTGATTATCATTTTTATAGTTCCTTTATAGCATATAAGGATAACATTTG
The DNA here is from genome assembly GCA_031772625.1 of Pinus tabuliformis. Classification (NCBI taxonomy): domain Eukaryota; kingdom Viridiplantae; phylum Streptophyta; class Pinopsida; order Pinales; family Pinaceae; genus Pinus; species Pinus tabuliformis. The sequence continues at coordinate 464,585,055 of CM062809.1, read as the reverse complement.
TAATGTTTTGTAACATGAGTGCATATGTATGATTAATACCGACTTCCCCTATGTGAGGATTTTAGTGGAAATTGTTACCTGGATTGTTATGTTTTTTTGAGTTTTTGAGTGCATATTGTGTTATGTGGATTTTAATGGTAGGAAAATTATGCCTGCATCAATCCAGAAGGGAAAATATTATTAAAAATTTGCATAATGAAGTCTTAAGCGGACATTTTGGTATAGATGAGATTAAAGTGTTTTTTAAAAAGCATTATTATTAACCATTAATGGCAAAAAATACTTAGAAATGAGTTGGATGCCACAACAATTTTAAACTTGTAAAGGGATTAATTCATAATATTGGTTTGTATACACCATTTCCAATACCATAAGCACTATGGAGGAAATTAGCATGGATTTTATGTTGGACTTACAAAAAAACTAGTGTAGCAATGATTTAATCCTTGTTATTGTTGACAAGTATTCCAATATAATGCATTTTATCTGTTGTAAATATAATAATGATGCCACCACCATAGCTATTTTGTTTGAGATTGTTTGGTAGAATATATTACTAGAAACGTGGAATCAAATAGGGACAATTAATTCATTACAAGTTTCTAAAGAACACCATGGAATATGTTAGAAATGAGATTGCAATTTAGATTAGTTTATCATCCACAAATTGATGGGGAAAATAATGCTTTCAACAAAATTATTAAAAATACTTTATGATGCTTAGTTGATGAAATATTGGGGTAGGGAGACATACTATTTTCACAAGAAAAGTTTGTATGAAATAATTCAATTACTAGATCGACATCCAAAAGTCTAATTCAAATTCTTAATTAAATGTCACATACAGAGTTAGTTAGTTTGGATATGTTATCTAACAGAACGAAAAAAAAATAAAAATCAAATGCATATTCCAATGTAGAATGCATGAAAGAAGTTCATGAACAAGTGCAAAATTAGCTCCATAAGAGTAGCAAATGGCATAAGCAAAGCATAGATGTGAGGAGGAAAATAAAGAAATTTATTGAAGAGGATCTCACATAATGGCATATGTGAGAAAGAAAAGGATTTTTACATTGACTTATATCAAGTTAAAAATGAAAGGGAAAACAATCACTTTAAGATCCTGAAGAAAATATTAAGTAATATGTAAGTTTCCCACAAAGTTATATATTTATCCCACATTTTATGAGTTCCACGAATATATTGAAAATGAAGAATATTATGACATAGATTAGAGAGATTAAATCCTTGAGTGGGAACAGGAAGAAATTGAGAAAATATTACTTATTGATTGTAATGCACCTCTTTTCCTATATCTGTTTGAGAAAAAATTAGAGGTTAATATCAAGATTGATTGAAGAGTATAGTAACTATGCACTATTTATTTTGTATATATGTGACTTACGGGATGTGCCTAATTGGTAGAATGCTTAATTTTTTATTATATTACAATATTTATTATGATAAATACATATGTTACCATGAAATGAATACTTATTATTCAAATAAGTGTGATTTCTTTTGTGGGTAGGACCTATATGATTCCTAGGTGGGATTGAATAAAGGAGGGCAAACGAAAACAAAGACAAATTAAATGTTATGAGAACTTGATGAAACAAATTGACATAATTGGTGAAACAAATTGACATAATTGGTATTACACTGATAATATTTTACATCTACATGAATTTAGTGTGACATGATTGCGTTGGTCTTGGTGGTGTTGAACATTGGTCACCTCATGGGGACACACATGCAACTATAGTTGTTTGGGATAACTCTAGCTTGAGGGTAAAACAATAACTATCCATGTAGGATAATTGGTAATATTAATAAATCAATTATTATGATGCTTATATGATATATATATATATGTGTGTGTGTGTGTGTGTGTGTGTGTGTGTGTTTGTGTGTGTGTGCATGATTATTCCCCTTGAAGGATATGGGGATGCCTTTCCAACTTGCCATGTATCAATGTGGGCCATAGCTAGTGAAATCTTAATTGAAATGTGGACTCTCAACAAAGGCATGGAGTCCCAATATAGTAGAGTCTCTTTTTCAATAATATATCATTCTTATGATTAGAGAACATGTAGTCAGGTGAGATGATTGTACTTGCCAACAAATCATTATTGCTAATGTTCAATTAATCTTAGATAAAATTTAAAATACCTCATGCTTGTTGATTCACAAATTAATTACATACTTGTAAGGACATCTCTATAATGCTATTATTTTGTTTAAGAAGTGAATCATTATTCAATAAAAATATATATTAAGAAAAAGGTTGGAATGAAACATGGGGAAGGGTGATGAATAACAATGACTTGATAAATATAATAAAAGGGATAAATTCCTTTTTTTTCATGAAGGAGATGAGGTGGCTAGCCTCACTAGGTCTAGAGAGCATAGAAATGTTGTGGACGTTCCACCCACATGGATATCTTAACAAGAATGGTATCTGGGAGATGGAAGGAAATTGGTATTATTAATTTGGATGTTTTTATAGTGGATGCTAAAATCTATGCTCCATATATTAAGAACCAAGAAATATTTATAATCCTACAAAACTTAGGGATCATAGGGACTCAATATGGTTTGGAGGAAACTAGTTGGTATCATCATAGTTGAAAATGTAAATTGGTTGGTAGAATATATGTTGAGAAATCCATTTTTGGCAAGGAGAGGGGTTCAACATGTCTGTTCAACCTATGATTTTAGGTAATAAAATGCAAGAATAACATTTTGTATTTTCTTAGTATGTTAAATTCATTTAAGCAATTACATATAATTTTTTAATAATTTTCTTTCCATTAAGATGACTTCTTCATTTCACATAATTAATATGTATATTCCACTATGACATGTAATCGATATAGATTGGAATTCTTGAGAAAGAAATAGTTCACAAGTTCTATCATGAAATTTCTATAATGTTGATAAATTGGAAGAACTGTTGACCCTAATTTTAAAAGTGTTGGCCCTTTATTTTATAAATGGATTTTGATTGCAATAGAAATAGGTTTTTAGATTATGGTTTGAAAAACGTTGCAATTTTAAACCCCATGAAAAGGCATGTTTTTACTATTGATAACTCTTATATTTAGGGGATGAAGATTATGGTTAAACAAGTACTGACTGTCAAAGCCATTGTTTCAAACTAGGTTGTAATTTTAATCCTCAATAGAATGGTAAATGTTGTTACTAGTATCATTTTATAACTTGGCATTCATTTTAAGGTTATTTTTAGAGAAATATTGATTGTTAAGGCCATGTTCTCATTGAAGCTATAATTTTGAATTTGAAAAATGAAAGTGCAGTATTGTTGGAACTATTTTTTATTTAATGATTGATTTCAATATTTTTTTAGTGAATTCATGAAGTTTTTAAGGCCATGGTTACAAAGAGTGTTAATTTTAGTGATTAAAATCTCGTGCTACCAACAAAAAACTTAAAAAAATGTTTAATTTAAAGTTATCAACATAAAAATATGAGATATTAGAGCTAGAGATCTCACTTTGAGGTTGACATGATTCTTGTAAAGTTGATAACTATGTTACTTCTCATGGTGGAAGCAAATACAATCTTTAAAAATAATACCAAGGTAGTATTAAAACTCTTTTTCTAAGTACAAACCATAGGTGAGATACAAGTTCTTTATTTTCAAGCAACAATACACACCATCATAAGCTTGTTGTTGATACAATGTGTGATTCACATTTCCATATTGTCAGTGTTTTCATTGAACACACTAGATAGTGTAACATTTATTTTCCCATCATCATACAATCTCTATCACTATGACAAGAATTATCATTAATTTCCCTTATACCAATTACCCAAAAATTCTCCAATTTATCTAGAAGAACATACGTATCATCGTTTTGCAAACTTATGATTTAACCTTAGTATTTTAAATTTGCAAAATCTATAGAGATTGAGTTGTTATAATTGAAAAGGCTACTTTAATATACTAAGAAGAAATGGATGGAATATTTAAATGGTTAGTGAATTCTCTTCTTAATGTGAAATTGGGTGTTTTATATGGTACACTCACATCACCCCAATTTTTTGGCAAACCCTATTTGTGTTCTCAAGCCCTGTATTCATGAATTTTGATATCTAAAAAAAATGATGATCTAGGTCAACATAAAACATGCCAAAACCTATAGGGACCATGTTTCATGGATAAATATACACTCATTAAGGTGGACCTCAAAATTTTGACATAATTCGAACCATATTTAGAGCCAAAGTTTCACAGAAAAGTGGAATACTTTGAGTGTTGTTTATCATATGCTTTCTCACATAGCTTTCACATTGATCAATATCATAAGAGGCATTTATCTCTTCACCATACACCATGACAATTTTATTGTATCTTGTATAAAAAATAAGGAATTTGAAGTCGAAAATGTAGCAATCTAGTGTTGATAATGGAAGGATGTTGAAATATCAATACAAGAAAAAATGGATACTTCATGATATCCTAGGACCTTGGACAATGCGAAGGTAGTGAAATCAAATGCAAGTACATTGCGTAAGACAACCAATAGTTATCATAATTTGAAAAGAATAAGATGAAAATACAAATGTAGCTGGAGAAAGAAGAAGAAATATGGGATTTGGATGCAATATGGAAGGAACATTTGCATTTTTTTTTTTCTAAATTTTGATGTAAAAGAAAGAGAAGAAAATTGTTGTAACTATACATAATCATGATATGCATTGAGGATGGTGAAAAACATAAGGGGAGAAGAGTATAAAAACCCAATTTCGATCCTTGGTTCAATATTGTGTACATATATGATATATGGTGATCAACTAATAAATATAATTTGTAGCTAAACATTGATTGTTAATTGAAAAAAATCCCCATATATAAAAGAGAAGGACAAAAGGGGGCTATGATATTAGAGGAGCAGAAAGACAAAGGGTCTTAACTAGGATAAGAAAATGATAATAATAAGGGATTTAGCTTACCTATTTAGACCTCTATAAATATATTTGGCCACATCATTCCATGTCACTTAAATTGTTACTTTTTGTCATGTAAATGACTTATTGTTAAGGGTTGAATATTTGTGAGATGATTTCCAACGTTTGAAACCATTCAACTTCTGAGAGAGATAAATTATCAAGTTTTTGAATTAAGATTTAAAGTGGATTGAAATTTCCAAGCCAAACTATCAAAATTTATAATTACATTTTGAACTACCATTATTTTAGGAATCAAGAGATTTATCCTTGAGTGAACTATCATGGGAGGAATGCATTCAAATTATGATAATCCATAGCCACGATTTATTTGATAATTGTGGCTATTAACTGCTGTCATTGAGAAATCTACTACAACTAAGAATCTTAAAATATGTTATCAATATTTCCTAGATGTCCCATTTTGATTCGATAGAGGGAAGGGGAATAACCTAAGGGACTAGTGAGGAAAGAAATCCATCACATTCCTTGAGTTGTGTAATATTATGGGTAAGATTGTTATGAATTGTAATTGTTATTAGTGTAGACATTCACTTTTAACCTAGGAATTGGGTGTAACACAATTAATTAGGTCTATCCATATGAAGAGTACATCCTTGTGAATACATAGCCTCAACTTATGGGTAGAAAATATTGCATAAGTTGTAAGTGTAGAAAAAAAATTATAATTAGATGAAACATTCTTCCTCTATAATTAATTAGTAAACAATTTCCACATAAAAAAAGTATTACAAATTTTATTATTAATATTCTCTATTTTAATATAATTGTTATGAAAATTTAAACTTTGTACAACCATGCAACCATATTGTAACAAAGAAAATATTTTATTTATGCCTATTTTTTTCTGTGTAAATTGATACAAAAGACTTTCATTAATAAACCATAGATTACATTGAGATCACATGTCTAGAGTTTTCCAAATATATCCGCCTGGGTATGACGATCTCCATAGGACAAAAAGAAACATAAACACAATAGTCCTCTGCTGGAAAAATGAGGTTTCTAAGACTAGAGAGTAGACGTATGCAAAAAAGATAGATCTTAGCTATGCCTTCCTTAACATAAATCAAAACGACACAAAAAAAGAGAGAAACTCCCATAGATTCTAATAAACATCAAGTAACAATAACCATAGTGTACCCTCTTTCTATGAAGCCAAATATCCCTACAATCATTACTTCCATTCAACATAAATAATAGATCCATTTCTAGTAGAAAAATTGTGCCATAATCCAAAGAGCTAGAGTGGTAGCCTGAGATGTAACCCAATTTTAATAGCCATGTTATTCTGAAGTGGTTTGAGTAGGATTTGTTACCACAACCAGTAGTATTTCTCAAAACACCAAATAGTGCATTATCACACTCCATCATTGGTTGCCATTGAAAAAGTAACAAATGCTTGGAATAAAATAGGTGAGTATCCAAGAAAAAAACCATATTCGTCTTGAAATTTCCATATTTAACCACAGGGAGATCCATTAAAAGTAGTAGAAGCCATAAAAAATAGGAACACATTGATATCAAAATTGAAAAGGTAGATACTTGCCTTAGTTAAAAGAAATAACTGTGAAATCAGGAGTATTATCAATAGTATGGCAATTAGGAGGGATATCATGATCTCTCAGAGGATCTATTAAGTCCCCTGAGGCTGAGTCAGAGTTTGACACCATAAATTATTCCACACATTTTAGGTGGGAATTGATATCATCCAAACATAATCTTATGCTCCTTAAGAGACTCTTTACATCTTCCTAACCAACAAAGAGCTTGTAATTATCAATTTTTTTGTCCCTAAAAACCATTTGAAAGAGTGTTTCCATAAGTTGGTGAATAGAGAGAGAATGTAGGAAATTCAATCATATTTTGCTAAAGTTGCTTAGGTTTGAAACCTATTTGAGTCCCTATCCTCCTACTTCAAAATAGGAAAAGCAAGGATAGCCTCCAAACTCCCTTGATTCCAGCAGTAGAATATCCCTGTGATCCTCAAGTGTGATTGAATGAAAGTAGGAAGCAACTAATTCCAAAGCAAAAATATAGAGACAATGGAAACCAGAAGAGCTAGCCCCTCCTCTAAGATAAGGAATCCATTGACAAGGAGGCATGATAACAAGAACACTGTGACCACTATTGTAACCAAAGAAAAATCCATGACCAACATTGCTAGGTGACAGAAAAACCACTAACATAGAAGAGCCCACCCAGAACATAATGAAATCATCCACTAATCTCCATACCCTAGGTTCATATTGATGAAAAGCTCATAATTTAGAACATAGAGAAGTATTAAACTTCTTAGAACCCCACTTACGAGAAAACACAACGAGACTTGCTAGACTCAACGAATACTTAAAAATACACCGAGAGTGTGAATCCGTCAAAGACTTAATCATGTCAATTCCAATTTAAAAGAGATAGAGGAAATTCCCAATTATAAAAGAAAGGCTCCAATTCCTTCCATTGGAGTTAGAATGTACTTACAGAAGGAGAAAAACCAAAATTCCCTAATTATATATGGAACTTCAAATACCCAGAGAAAACCCTCGAACTCAAACCACACAGAGAACAAACCAGAGTACCAACAACCACTAACCAAGACTGGAAACGTGTTAGAAAATTAAATAACATAGAAATGGAACACATAAAATGTTGTGGAAACAAAAACACAGAAACACATAAGATAAGAGAGATACAAATATATATGGTTCACCCAATTTGGGCTACATCCATGGAGAAATAGTTAGTCCTTCCTTTTATATTATCCAACAAAATGAAGGGATACAACCTACAATAGATCGATTGTAATTTCCTCTTCGCTCTCACATAGTCCCTTCGCTCTTTATCACTTAGAACAATCATCATACATAGTCGCAATACAATGCCCTCATATAAACCAAGGGTTTCCTTCTAGGGGGAAAACCCTAAATTTACATAACTTCTACCGTCAAATCAGCTGCCTAATGAATGACCTAGATTGAAAATTAAATTACAATATTTTACAAGAAAATTTTTCATCTATTTTTATCTTTGGGAGCACTTCCCCTGAATCCCTGTTGCGAGTCCATTGACCCCCAAACCCCCCAGTTGGGGTGGATAGGCCCCCTTAGATCCCCGTTGCGGGGTTGGGGGGGATAAGTCCCCCCAAAACCCTTTGTGTGGAGGGCTGTATAGTCTTCCTGGGGTATACACCCGGCTAAAACAAGACCTCTGAATCAGGAAGATAATTAAGCTCTACACCCAACGATCTCCCACTTGGAGACTAATTATAGCAACTCCACCATTACTTCACTTGCTGGAAAATGCTTACACTTTTGACCTGGTTGTTTTTCATGTCCATTATCATACTTGAAGATGACTTGAAACTAAGGAGAAACTCAGTTTCTCCCTAGTTAGAACCTTTGTTAACATATCTACAGGATTTTGGCTAGTGTGTAGCTTTTCCAGCTTCAACTTTCCATCTTCCAAAATTGATTATATGAAATGGTATGTGAGTTGTTTATGTTTAGTATTAGAATGAAATGATAAGTTCTTTGTAAGAAGAATGACACTTTTGTCATCACTATATAACTTTTCAATATCTTGTTTTTTTCCCAATTCATCCATAAACCTTTGTAACCAAATCATTTTTTTACTAGCCTCTGCAGCAACAAAATACTATGCTTTCATTGTTGATAATGTAACATTGTTTTTCAATTCTGAAACCCAACTGATAGTTGTTCCACCTATAGTAAACACACACCTTACGGTGCTCTTCCTTTATCTCTATCACCATCCATATATGCATCAACATATCCCTGTAGTGAAATTTTTGAACCACCAAAGCATAATGATTGATTTACGTTACCTCTCAAAAACCTTAGAATCCACTTCACTACCACCTAATGCTCTTTTCCTGTATTTTTCATTTACCTGCTTATAACTCCCACTTCATGTGCAATATCAGGACTTGTGCATACATTAAGCTTCCAACTGTCGATGCATATGAAACTTTACACACATAATTCATCTCTTTTTATGTAGATTTACTTTCGGATCCATCGCATTCAAATTCTTTTTTTGATCGATGTTTCGAGCCACCAACAGTGGTTCATCTTCAGGATGTGAAAGAATTGTTGAAAGACTGGTCTTATTTCTCAAATATATAGAGATGTGTGAGATGCTTAGCCGACAGATTCTTTAGATTATTTTTAATTGTCCTATTTAAATGTATTTGTATTAATTGTTTCATGTTTTAATTTTATTTATTTTAATTTAATTATATTCATTATTTATTTTAAATATTTTAATTTTAATTAATTTATAAATTAAAATTAAAATACATGCCCATGTTTATTTATTAATTAAAATTAAATATGTATGTATACATATTCATTTTGAAATCAACTATGTATATGTATTTTAATTAATTTATTAATTAAAATTAAAATACATCTATGTTAGGTTATACCTCTATTTATTTCATTTATTTTAATTAATTATTAATTTTAATTGTTTAATTAATTTTAATTGTTGTAATTTTATATGTTTATGTTTTAATTTTTAATTTGTTTTAGGATGCGTTGTCCTATTTTAATTGTGTTAAATAATCCTTAAGTTATTCTTATTTGATGAATATTGCTTTTAATTATTTTAATTTTAATTAATTTATTCATTAAAATTAAAATACATATCCATTTTTATTTATTAATTAACCCTTTTTATTTATTAATTAACCCTTTAGTTATTGGATTGTTATTTTAATTATTTTAATTTTATTAATCTATAAAATTAAAATATGTTTATTTATTTAAGTATATGTATTTTTAATTAATTAATTAATTAAAATTAAAATATATATAAATGGGTTATACTTATCTTTGTTTCATTATATTCATTTATTTTATTATTATAATTAATTATTAATTCTAATTGTTTATTAATTCTAATTTCTATTTGTTTTTGTTTTAATTTTAATTCATTTTAGGATTGTTTTAATTGTGTTACTTATCTTAATTTTATTAATTTTAATTGTATGTTTTGATTATTTATTAAAGCTTCCTATATATAGTCCTAGGTTGTGAAGTTCTTATGGTTAAGATATTTTCAATTAATGTTAAATTATATATAATTATGGTCATAGTGTGTTAATTTAGTTAGACTGGATTAGATTATTATTATTATTATTATTATTATTATTTAATGTCAATTAGAGGAGGATTCTAGTTGGGTAGGGGTAGATTTGGATGATAGGATAGGAATCCAGTTTTCGCTTATGGTCCATCCATCGTCTCTATTGAGGTTATTAGGGTGTTTGCTAATTTCTATGGCTTCTCTGAATTTCCTTATGAAGTAGTGATCACTTCTAGCTAGGATGCGGGTATCCTCTATACAGATTTGGTGCTTAGTTTTCTCAGAATGTTCAGCTAGAGCTGAGGATTTGGATCGATTGTGTTTAATGTCAGCTGAGTGTTCTTGGATTCTTGTACTAAAGGATCTCCCAGTTTCACCTGGATAAGTAACACAATTAAAACAATCCTAAAACGAATTAAAATTAAAACAAAAACAAATAGAAATTAGAATTAATAAACAATTAGAATTAATAATTAATTATAACAATAAAATAAATTTAATATAATGAAACAAAGATAAGTATAACCCATTTATATATATTTTATTTTTAATTAATAAATTAATTAAAAATACATATACTTAAATAAATAAACATATTTTAATTGTCTAGATTAATTAAAATTAAAATAATAATCCAATAACTAAAGGGTCAATTAAATAAATAGAAATGGATATGTATTTTAATTTTAATGAATAAATTAATTAAAATTAAAATAATTAAAAGAAGTATTCATCAAACAAGAATAACTTAAGGATTATTTAACACAATTAAAATAGGGCAATACATCCTAAAACAAATTAAAAATTAAAACATAAACATATAAAATTACAACAATTAAAGTTAATTAAAGAATTAAAATTAATAATTAATTAAAATAATGAAATAAATAGAGGTATAACCTAACATACATGTATTTTAATTTTAATTAATAAATTAATTAAAATACATATACTAGTTGATTTTAAAATAAATATGTATACATACATATTTAATTTTAATTAATAAATAAACATGGGCATGTGTTTTAATTTTAATTTATAAATTAATTAAATTAAAATATTTAAAATAAATAATGAATATAATTAAAATCAATATAATTAAAATAAATAAAATTAAAACATGAAACAATTAATACAAATACATTTAAATAGGACAATTAAAAATAATATAAAGAATTTGTCAGCTAAGCATCTCACACATCTCTATATATTTGAGAAACAAAACCAGTCTTTCAACTATTCTTTCACATCCTGAAGATGAACCACTGTTGCTGGTTCGAAACATCGATCAAAAAAAGAATTTGAATGCGATGGATCTGGAAGTAAATCTACATAAACATGAGACTCACGGAAACCTCAAAAAAAAAAAAAAAAAAAAAAAAAAAAAAACATCTCTTCTTGAGTCTTGGGAGACATCTCCTTGCTTAGTTTGAAATGACTAGCCAAAGGTGTACTAATTGGTTTTTCATTCTACATATTAAAGTTTCCAACACCTTTTCTATGTACTCACATTGAGACAGTGTTAATTTGCAATTTTTTCTATCTCTAGTTATTCTCATACCAAGGATTTATTTTGCAGCACCTAAATTTGCCAATTTTCCTTTGAGCACATTTATTTCCTACGTGTTAGACCATGTACAAACTTGTCATCTACATACAATAGCAATATAATATAGCTTCCATCAATTGGCTTTTTAAGATAAACATAATGGTAAGAGTGACAACTAATATAACCATGTTCATAAATAAACCTATCAAATTTTAGATATCACTTCCTTGGAGCCTATTTTAAGCCATAAAATCTCTTCTTCAATTTGCACACTAATTTTTCATTCCCTTTGACCTCATACCCTTGTGGTTGCTACATATATATTTATTCCTCCAAATCCCCATGGAGAAAGCTTGTCTATACATCTAACTACTCAAGATGCAAATACTCTTCTGCCATTACACTTAAAATAGTTCTAATTGAAGTCATTTTAACAACAAGAGAAAAATATCCATCAAAGTCTATCGCTTTCTTTTGTGCAAACCTCATCACCACAATTCTAGCCTTATACTCGTGTTTACCTCCATCTTATTCCTTCAACCTATAAACCTATTTATTCTTCAATCTAGTTTTACCTGCATGAAACTTGACTATGTCCCAAGTTTGGTTATGCATCAAGGAGTCAATCTCTTGTTCCTTGGCTTGCTCCTACTTCTTCCTAGTTTCTTCTTTCATTACTTCTTCATATCATTCTAGTTCACCATAATTAATCAACAATACATAATATAATCAGGAAGAGTATCATTCAGGGGGTCGAATTATCCTGGTAGATATTCTAGCACCACTTTCAGGTGTTTGAGGTTCTTGTTGTTGTTGTAGTTTTTTCTTTTATTGTAGCTTCTGATCATTATGATTTTCAATCAGCTTTACTTATTCTGTGATCTCATCAAGCACTGTTTATTCTTTATTTTCCTTTTCTTATTTCTTTTCATGTATTTGATCCTTATAAAAGACCTTTTCATTAAATATAAAAAATCTTTGCTTCTAATGATTTTTTTATTTTCATAATCATATAAGAAATAACTAAAATCATTAATCGCATATCGAATAAAAGTAAATTTCTTTAATTTTTCCTTAAGATTTGTTCTATTTTCTTTATTGATGTATACAAAGGCTTCACAACCAAAAGTCTGTAAAAATGAATAGTTTACGTTTTTACTTGTCCACGCCTTATCTAGAATACCACCACCAAGCAACTTGAAGGCCCTCTATTTGTTATATAAACAAAAATATCGACAACATCTTCACAAAATTGTAAGGAAAATCTTGCATGCAATCTCATGCACTTTGCATGTTCCATGATTGTCCTATTCATCATTTCTAACACACGATTTTCTTGTGGTGTTCTTGGAATTGTCTTCTCTCTGCGAATTACATGCTCTGAATAGTAGTTGTCAAACTCTTTGCTGTAGTATTCACCTCTATTGTATAATATTAGACACTTCAACGCATTTCCTATTTTATTCTCAGCCAAAGCTTTCCATTTCTTGAAAGTACTGAATACATCAGATTTATTTTGAATACAATAAATCCAGGTTTTCCTAGTTACATCATCAATTAAAGTAACATAATAGCGAGAGCATGGGGGCTTCACTCAATGAACCTTTGACATATCATATGCATTCTGGCATACTAAATAATACCCTTAATTTGACTACATATTGGAAAATATCTCTAAAAACCATATTATTTATCCCCCGGCCAATATGAACCCAATACACCTTCCCAATTTAAAAAACTCTACTTTCACTAGATATTGTAGCCATCCACTTTTTCTTAAACATTTTTTTATACCGCTTTACATTTTTTCATTAAATTTGAGCTCCATTTTTTTATACCTTCCAATATAAAAACCCTTTACCCTATATATCACCCAATATATTATGTTATTTTTTCCTTAATATATATCCCCAATGTGAATGCATGTGTTATGGTATTTCTCCCCATTGAAGCCTATGTGAGTGAGAGCCACCGAGAGATGATACTTGAGCAGGTCCCCATACATCTATATGCATAGGCTCTATTTTTTCACTCTTCTTTTCCTTCCAAATTTTGAGAAATCTGACTCTTTTTTGTTTTCCCTAAACACAATTTGCACAGAAATCCAAATCAACATGCTTCAAACCTGGAAACAAATTTTGCTTATGAAGAATTTGCATCCCTTTCTCACTCATGTGTCTTAGCCTATGATGCCACAATGTCATATCTGCTCCTATGGAGGTTAAATCATTAATGAAATTAGAAATACCATTGCATAAATAAAACATACCAAAATTTTCTCCTTTTTCTATTACGCAAGCTCCTTTAGTGACCTTCTAGGTTTTGGCTATGAATGTATTTACAAAAAGTTCACTACCTAACTGCCTTGTTGAAATTACATTTTTCTTCAGATCTAGAATATGCCTTACCTCCTTCAATAGTCATTGCTTTCTATTTTGTTTATTTATAAAACCTTACACATTCCAATGATTTTATAGGGTTTATCATCACCCAAACGAACTTGTCCAAAATCTCGTTGAAAATAGTCATGAAACTTTTTCCTATCAGGTGTGAAATGGAATGAAGCCCCTGAATCTACCACCCAGGCATCGGTAATATTATGTTATGAAAGAATAAAAACATCTTGTAACACATCACCTCTCACGTTTGCTTCATGATTGTTCCCTTGTTGCCCATTTCCTTCTTTTCCCTTTCGAGATTTGTAGTTTTTCTTCACATGTCCTTTCTTCCCACATTTCCAACACACTATCCCTAATTTGGATTTGGATCTAGCTTTTCTTGACTTACTATGATTTTCTGGGCTACTTCCTCTTTAGATTTTTCTTCTCCTAGTATTTGAAGTCAAAGCATTAGCTCATGTCTCACTAGAGCTTTTCTATCGCATTTTCTCGCTAAGGATGACACTAACAACATCATCAAACTTTAAAGTACTAGATCCAAAGACAAAGTTACTAATATCTATACCTAGGCCATTCCAACTTTTTGACAATTAGCATATAAATAACAAAGCCCTAACTTCATCATCAAAATTTACCCGTATAGAACTTAACTAAGTGGTAACCGTGTTAAATTCATTGAAATGATTAGCAACAAATCCACCTTCTAACATATTCATATTAAACAGATGTTTTATAGAAATACCTTGTTTGAGGTGGAAAGTTTTTCATATAATTCGGTCAATGTTGTCATTTCCTTTGAAATTTTGAATGTCATCAATGCTGTTAGACACAATCGTATTGTTCCTAGTGCCTTTTTGTCGAGAATATCTCATTCTTCATCTGTCATACTCATCGAATTCTTTGATTTTCTGTTCAATTGTAGGTACACATATTTTTGATACAAATAATCTTCCATATGCAACTTCCACAACTGGTAGTTTTGGACATTTAATTTCTCGAACCTAAACCTACAATCTTTTGGCATTGCTTCCACTCAAACCAAGAACACTTCACTCTTGTGAGTTCATCAACCAAATATACCTTTAGTTCCGATATGAGTTGTTAAAAAATTAAATAACAGACCAATGGAACACATAAAAATATTGTGGAAACAAAAACACAGAAAAACTTAAAACAAAAAAGACATAGATATATGTGGTTCACCCAATTTGGGTACATCCATGGAGAAACATCCAGTCCTTTCTTTTATATTATCAAACAAAATGAACAGATACAACCTACTATAGATCCATTGTAATTTCCTCTTCGTTCTCACACAGTCTATTCTCTCTTTCTCGCTCAAATAATCATTATACATAGTCACAATACAATTCCCTCATATAAACCAAGGATTAAATTCTAAGGAAAAACTCGTAAATTAACATAACTTCTACTGTCAGATCATATGCCTAATGAATGACCCAGATTCACTATGAAATTACAATATTTTACAAGACAAATTTTCATATATTTTTAGCTTCGGGGGCTCGCTAGCACCCCGAATCCCCCATCGAGAGGGGATAGCCCACCTAGACCCTCGCGGGGGGGGGGGAATCCACCCCACCTGCATCCCCCCTCTTGCGTGGTGGGGTGTACAGTTTTCCTAGGGTATACACCTGACTAAAACAAAGGCCTTTGAATCAGGAAGATAATGAGGCTCCACCCAACAACAAGAATAAAATACACCAACAAAATCATTGTCCTAGAGAGATGAATTCGAAAGGATGAACACCAATTCAAAACCAAGCCCACTCCCTGAAACATGCCAGAACAGGACAAAGAATATTGACCTCAATCAGTCATCAGCTTGAGGAAAAACACAGACAAGAATGTCTATATACACACAAAGCTACGAATGTCATTGATTTCATCAAGGTAATAGGAAGATATTCCCAATTTCATGAAAAACACAACCTTAGCATGCCAAAAGCATCTAGGTGAGGATATCTCTTCACCACAACCATATTGCACCACATACCTTTGCCACCCTGCATGCGCCTTACACATTTATAATGAGGGGATGTGAGGTTATTAAACCAAGCCTATGAATTAAGTTGATGCCATGCCATGACAAGAAACCAACGGGTCTCAGCTCGGCTTGTCATTCTATACGACACATTCCCTCCAAGGATCACATCCCCATCCAAGAATTTCTGCTTACTTTATCTATATTAAAATTGTTTCAAGCTTTGTGTCTCTATAGAAATTATATTGAAATTTTTTACTTTATTGTACATATCAAAATATTTTATTTATATTTCATATGGATTTTTTATTATATCTATCATAGCTAATTTATCATTTTGATATTCATTTATTAAGTTTGAGTTTGGATAGTTAACTGAAGGTTATATGGTAACAAAACTTTTTCATTTCCTTTTATGCTTTTTCTTATTTCAAGCTCAATTACTATTGCTTCTATGCCACTTCTAAAAAAATATTTAATTCAAAATTCAAACTTAAATATATTACAAAGATTAAACAAAATATTTACCTAATATTTTATATTAATAAATAGATGAATATTTAATTATTTAATATTTTTTTCCCTTTCTTGTTTGTCAAGTTGGTCGTTTTGAAAATTACCTAAGGATAGCAACCACTTTTGGCCACACCAACTCTTAACATGACTAGATTTTTGTCCAGAGAATTTGGAACTAGTGACCTTCACATCACTGAGTGACTTAATAGTACACCCCATCACGGTCGTAATCTATTTTTCTTTTATTTTTTAACTATATATATATATATATATATATATATATATATATATATAATTTTACTAGGTTTATTTACTATTATATTTCCCCATTTCCAACTTAATTATCATCATTACATTATCACATTATTGATGAAAAATAGATATAATTTATTATATGAACATTTATTATACTTGTGGTAGGTAGTAGTTATGGTATTTTTCTTTTAACTATCTATTACTTTGTTTTTAACCAAAAATTTTGTAACTTCTCCTTAATTTAACATTATAAATTGAATTTTATTAATTTTTATTAATATTTAAATTTATTTGAATTTTATTATTTTTTATTAATATTTAAATTTATTTGAATTTTATTATTTTTTATTAATATTTAAGTCTATTTATCTACAATATAATTGGCTAAAGTCTTATTATGCAATGACAAGGGTCTACATTATAAGAGTCGTCTACTGAGGACAACCAAAAGTGACTGCAATCCAGGCAAAAAAAATTTCAAAAATTCTTATAGATGCAGTGTTTGAATCATGGTTTTGATAGTGGAAATAGATTCAGCATTATTAAAAACATCTACAGCACCTAAAATTATGAATTTTGACAGCTTTACTTGGATTTACAAAAATCCCTACCAAATTTTTTCAAGATATGACCGAAATAACTTCCAGCACAAAACGGCATAATTTTTAGACTCCGGCTACATTTTATATCCCTGACAGCTTCGTCCGTTGACTGAATCTTTTGATTTTCTATCCTACAGCTTCGTCCGCTGACTGAATCTTTTGATTTTCTATGCTAGCTTAGTGTCATTACACAGTTATTGTATCGTGGCACAAATATCGGACGAAGCGAACATTCTGGCAGACACAATAGTTGGTGACAACACCATTGAACGTTGGTGTTACAGTTCTCGTAGACCGGCTGCTGTCCAAAGGAAATGTTCTCTGACGCAGTTGCTCGATGTTTTCGTTGAGTACTTGGACAAGGATTTTGGGCGAGTGAATTTCTTCAACATTTACATTTAGAAGCAATACACAGTTTCCTACTCTTCTTGTAATATTACGATTGTTGTGCCAGTGGGTTCCCTCAGAAGCCAAAATTTTGCAGGTACTGTCAAGCTCTAATAGGTATTTGGCATTGTCCACATACTATCAATCTCCAATAGGTATTTCTCATTTTTTTTTTCCTTTGAAGGTAAGATTTCTACAATCTATGCATATATTGCTGAGCCTTCTCCCTTATTTTGCAATATATCTTTTAATTTACTTTAGACTTGGGCGTTATGATGTCCAATCTGGTTTTCTTCTATCAATCCTTAAGACGAGCTTCATTAAAAATGACTTTTCCCTATAAATATCTTTCTGGTTTTCTTCTATCAATCCTTAAGACGAGCTTCATTAAAAATGACTTTTCCCTATAAATATCTTTAGTTGAGACCATGCTAGGCCATGGAACTTTATTACAGTTTTTTCATCGATTTACAGCAAGAATTTATGTTATCAAGTTTCCTGATTCTAAATCTTACGAAATATCTTTTGTGATATGTCTTTGCAATGTGTGGTTTCTATGGGTTATCTTGTAAGTGACGAAAATATCATTCGAATTAGGGTATTTTTTTCCTTTTTCCCAGTATTGATGGTGTGTGTTTTCTCTTAGACCATACATTTCATTCTTTTGTTTACACTGTTGGTAAGTTTGTCCCATTTTTTAATGTACGCAAAGGTCTAAGGTCTTGTGCGATTTTTGAAAATGGTATCATAGGAAGGCATTAAGGTCGGTATTGGCAGTGCCTAGGAGGCTTGAATCAAAGCCCCTCTCTAGGGTTTGATTCCCAGCCTATCTCATTCTCAACATGGTATCATATCTAGGTGTTGAGGTTGATTGGCAATGGCTAGGAGGCCTGACACAAAGTGTGCCTTGACAGAGAGCATTGGTGGGAATACATGTAAATTGATTCCAACCATCAAAACTTTAGAGGTTGCAGTTGGTGATGGGATTTTCTTTCATATTTCTTGTATACTCCTAAACTATCCCTGTATGTGTGATGCCTCCACAGATTTGAACAATTTGAACAATGGTGGTACTACTTGCAAATAGATTCCAAACGCCAAAACTCTAGAGGTCGGAGTTGGTGATGGGACTTTCTTTCATATTGTTTGTATCCTCTTACACTAACGGCATATAGGTGACACCTCCAAAGATTTGAACATGGGTGGGACTACTTGTGAATGGATTTCAAAGACCAAAACTCCAAAAGCCGAAGTTGATGACGAGACTTGATTTCATATTTCTTGTGTCCTCCTACACTACGGTCATATGGATGATACCTCTAGAGATTTAAACACGGGTGAGAGATAGCTATCCACATATTGATATTAAATCTGGTAAAGGTGTTGTGGATAACAATCCAATTCTTATGCGGAAGCCAGTCAGGTTTCTCATCATGGAAGCGGGTAAGGGTGTTATGGATAACAATCTAATTCTTATGCTGAAGCCAGTCAGGTTGCTCATCATTGAAGTGGCTAGCGAATATTGTTAAGTGGTAGAGAGACCCTTGAAATGGGTAGATTTTGGGTTGAATTTTGTAATATATTTTGTAAAAAGATCGGAAGAGTGCTTTATTTTGTTGCAAGTATTAGAGTTTCCATGGAAATCAATGGTTAGCTTAAATTGATCCCCCTATTTTGCAATAATTTAAAATTTTTGTTTTAAGTAGTGGTTTTGCAAGGTCAAAGAGTTGTCTTAACATAGTCATGTATGATATCAATTGAAACTCAGAGTAATCTTCCTTTTAAGAAATCTTGTCACCGTGAAAATTCCATCCTCATGGGATTCATTTTTAGCCTTTTAATCGACATATTAGGAGGCATTGCCCAAACATTGGGTGCGATTTCTATTGAGTTCTTAATGCTTCCTTAGGAAGCATTGCTCAAATATTGGGTTGGATTTCTAATGAGTTTTTAAAATATCCCTTAAGAAGCATTTAGGTAGCATCTCTGGGCTTTTGTCAGAGGGCGGTGTTAGTTGGCAAAACATTATCCATGCAGACCTTTACTCATTAATCCCACGCCTCTTCCTAAATTCAACAACGCTAAAAAGGAAGTAGTGCATGTTTTTCCTGAAGCACATAAATTTTGGTGAAGATGATACTTGACATGTTCGATATATGCAGATATTCATAACAGTGATGGCAATAAAATTTGTAGAAGTCATGTTTATTTCCAAGTGGAAATTTTAGGGGATGAAAAAGCCATGTAAAAATCCACTCAATGGCTTTTAAAAATGTAGTAGTGCCATGTTTTTCCTGCAGCTCATCAATATAAATGAAGATGATCTTTGACATATTTGATATACGCAGATATTCATAACAACGATGGTAGTAAAATTTGGAAAAGTTATGCTTATTTCCAAGAGGAAATTGTAGGAGATGAAAAAGCCACGTTTTAACTTTTCACTTTTGGTTTGAGCGGTTTCGTAGGGCACAATCTGTATTTTAAACATGGATTTATTTGAATTAATTGATGATACCTGACCTTTTATACAGTTCGAGAGTATATATAAACTCTTCCAATGAGCTTTAACTGGTAGCAGCTTGAGGAATATGAAGAAAACGAAAATTTTCAATCACTGTTTATAAAATGGCTAAATGGGCGTGGTGGAGGCTAAAGCAATATGCTTTGTAAAATAGCCGGTTTTCATTGTCTGGTAGTATCTTAAACTGAAAATAATTTTTTTAGTAGAATATTTCCATGATAGATAATATTCCTTCAAGATCCTAGAAGACACATTTAGGAATTTGGCCGAAACTCTGTGTTTTAATATAATTTTCTGCCGGAATGAATTAGATCATTCCTACGTTTGGTATTTCAAAGACAAAATTTGTATATATATATATATATATATATAGGAAAAGCTCCATTATAATAATAAAATCATTGTCTTATGGAATATGTATTATTGCTTGCTTTTGCAATTAGAACCTTGTTTTTATGGAATATGTATTATTGCTTGCTTTGCAATTATAACATTGTTTTTGGATAAGGACTTTTGTTTTTCAGGATAAAAAAATTGGAAACATTTTCATTACTATGATATGTTTTTACATAAGCATGAGTCAACATTGTTTTATAACTAAAAGCATCTACACAAGCTTTATTATTATGTGATTAACTGAAAGGTCCTTGTGAAACATATAGGAAAATACATAGCAAAATGGTCTTTGAGACAACAAAATTTGTATGATTGACATTAGGCACACTAGATTACTATTCAAAAGTTGTGAGATAGTTGAAAAAAATGGAGAAAACCAGAGACATGACTCGAGCCCGATGAAAAAAAAGATATTCAAGGAAAAAACAAGATTGCTTAGAAAATCTCAAAGGTGCCCTAACTTTGAAGTGCTCTTTCCACGATCAGTTCAAAATGCATGAGACCAGGCAAGAGTGATAGAGCCCGCTTAGAAAGGGTGCCTTCTTTAGAGTTATGTTCTTTGAAGATGTGCTGAAAAGTGATCTTGGAGAAGAGGGACTTCGGATCAAGAATACACAACATCCAGTTGTGTAGAGATGGAACCTGAAAATCAAACTTTTCTTGGATCCATCCAATGGTTGATAAAGAGTCCCCAACAACCAATATTCTATCGATATTGAGCCATTGTGATACCTGAACAACATCCCATAAAACCTAGATTTCAGCCGTGCAGTTGTCCCCAATGCCTCTGAACCACCTGAATCGATAGGACAAGGTAGGATCAATATGCAAGGAGACACCGCAACCACAACATCCACCGCCTACGGCCCCATTGAAGTAACAAATCAGGAAGATGTTGGCCAAATCCAAAAAATGACATTATGGCAGGATTCCTTCGGGGTCCAAGGTCCAATCTCCAGAAAATGTGCAACAATGCAAAGGGATGTCAACATTGCATTAGGGGAGGTTCCTTCAAAGATAAGCTCATTCATGTAGTTCCATATGCCCCAAAAGACATAGAGGCGTATAATCCGAAAAGCTTTATGTCGACATTCCCATGAATAGATTAGTGCAAGGATGGAAGAAAGGTTAGCATCAAATTGTATTCCCAAGAGAGAGGACAGTTGATTCCATATTTCCCATGAAAAGGGGAAGAGGGTGGATAGATGGAAACAATCCTCCAACACAATATTAAAGAGTGAACATTTGCCAGGTACGACAAATCCTTTCCTGAGGAGAGTGTCCCAGGTTAAAATACGGCTGTGTAGTATAAGCCAATTAAAGAATAAAATCTTGAGAGAAGCCTCCCAGCTCTAGAAGAGAGAAATTTTTTTAGCAAAATGCAGAGGTTGAAAACAAGATATAATGAGATCATATGCCTTAGGGGCTTCAATCCTGCCACCAAATAGATGACCACCCCATACAAGTCTATCTAGACAAGGGATCAAAAAAATACCAGCCTAACATAGTTTGCTACGATATGCTTCCCATTCGGATTTTAGGTGCGTCAGGATCCCAATGACCCAAGCATGTGGCCATATGGGGGAGGGTTGAAGGAATTGAGGACCCTGCTCAATACTAGCTAGGTTAAAGAAACCCTGCTGATTGAGGAAATTTATGATAGGAACCGAGAGAAGATGGAATCTAGGCATTCCTTTGATGGCATCCATCCCCACTCGAATCCTCTATCCATCTCCAATATCCCAATGTAGATTGCCACACAGCCACAAAAAAACAATCCTAAGTCTCCTCCACGTTATGGATATACACGATTTTGATGGGGCACCTGCTTGGATCCGGTCCTCCAAATCTCCTTGTTGAATATATTTTTCCATCATGATGTTTTTCCAAAGACCTTTTTCCCCAAATATGTGCCATAGATTTGCTGTCAAAAGAGCAAGGTTGAAGATTTTGAAATTCAATAAGCCATAACCTGTTATGAAACCAGCTCACAAAAAGATATAAAAGATAGATGAACGCCTTAGAAATAAGCCTCTTCGATGGGGCAACCTCCTTTACATTACACAAATGAACAATTCTTCGATGATACAAATGACAAGACCTCCTTTCTATATATAGGAGTCTAAGGGGTCATAATATAATTAGAGTTGGCATAACAATAATAATGTAAGGGCGCAATAATAACAATAATGGGCTCCTATGGGGCAAAATAATAACAATATGGGGACTACATGGGAACACCAATATAATAAGGGGGTTGTACTAATAACAATAAGGGGTTACACTAGTAGTATAGGGACCTAACATGCCCCTCTCCTTCAAAAAGTGTTGTCTTCGACGGTTGAGTAGTTCTTGATGCTTCTGTATAAATTATTGTCCTCCCATGTGGAATCTTCAGTGGGTAAGTTATTCCACTTAATGAGATACTTTGACGTTGATCTATCTCGTAGCTTTCGATTTCTTATTTATGTTACTGCTTCACGTTCCAATATGATTTTTCCTTCCTTGTCAAGTACTCGCAATACTGTTTGAACTGGGATCTTCTGCAACTTTTGAATGAGTTACCACCCCTTTGGGCATATGGATATATGTAAGGCCTGATGTTTGGAGGAACACTTCATGGAATCAAATGAATAGCATGATCATGATCACGAATATGTGGGAGGCCTTTGGGAGTCTCAAATACCTTGAAATGATTGTCCAAAACGTTTTGGAGATCTGGAGAAATACATGATTTCCATGTGGGATCCTCTAGTGAACATAATTGTGCAATTACACCTCATTGTTCTTTATTTAGAAGCTTTGTCATGATGTTAGAGTTGATTATCTTTCCAGGTTTTCTTTCGATACCCCTCAATTCAACTTCATTTCCTTCCCAAAAATTTTTCAAGAAAAGTTCTTGAAAATTAAAAGCTATCGTACCCAAAGATTGTAGCCATTGTACTCCTAGTAAAACATCAACACCACCCATTGGAATGAAAAGAATTGGGTTATTCAATACATATTCTCCCATGGATAGCTTGATATTATGGCACTTTCCAGAGAAATTTATAGTTCCTCCACTTGCAACCATCATTTGACACTCTGGTGCTGGATATAGGAAGCAATTCAATTCCTTGGCTATCTTACAATCAATAAAATTATGGGTACTGCCTGAATCAATCAACACTCTTACCCTTTTCTTCTTGATATGTCCTTATATCTTGATAGTTTGAGGAGTGGTAATTTATTCCAATGCATTACAAGATATGGTCGGATTGATTTCTTGAGACTCGATGTGATCTTTCAATTCTTGAACATTTTTCTGCTTGATATGTCCTTCTATATTGATAGTTTGAGGAGTGGTAATTCCATCCAATGCATTACAAGATATGGTCAGATTCATTTCTTCTTTCTCAATGTGATCTTTCAATTTTTGAACCTTTTTGTTCTTGGTATTTCCTTCTATCTTCAGAGTTTTGGGAGTGGTAATTCTTTCCAATGCTTTACAAGATATAATCAAATTCATTTCTTCTTTCTTTGGGGTCAGTTCCTAGTGTATATACTCTTCTTTTGACATTTATTGATCCTTTTCTTCCTCCTCTCCACAATCAATGTAAAATAAGTTCTTCTCAACATACTTATGACCTTTAATGTATTTTTTATCACAATTATAACAAAGCCCTTTTTCTCTTTTTTCTTCCAATTATTGTGGTGTAACCCTTGTAGGTTGTGGAAGGCTAGGAGAAACAACTCTTCCATCTTTATAGTTGTGAGGGGTAGACTTCCTTTTTCGCATAATTTTTCTTTCCATTTTGTAACAAAGTCCTTTTTCTCTTTTTTCTTCCAATTGTTGTGGTGTTGCTCTAAAGAAGGTGTTGCTCTTTGTATCCTCATAATGTGCTATCATTTCCTCTATGAAAATTGACCACGTAACAAGTTATTTATGAAAACAAAGCCCTTTATACGATAAAAATTGATCCAGTTCTAAATATCAAGATGCAATACATACCTTTTGTAATAGTGGTACACCATGTAGATCAAAATATTGCTCCATTTGTAGTATCCAATTTATTGGATCATTTCCATCAAACATCCTCATATCATCTTTTCTTGATTTCAGGAGCTCAATCTTGAAATGACTGTAACTCTATACTTTAAGATCTCAAAGTTCTAAAATTGTCTCTTGCAGTAGCCCTCTGAGTCCTCTTTCTAACCTTGCAAGTCTAATTAGAATTTAATTATCCAAGAAAGAGTTATGCCCAATCTCCTAAGATGACCTAATTATATAATGTTTCAGTAGAGCGAACCCATATGATTTTCCATGTGTCACTGTTTCAACCTTCGGATCTAAAAACTATGTACAAAAAACTACAATTTGTCCTCTTTCTATAACTTCTTACTAAATTTAAATTTGTTGCTCAAAGAGAAAGTTATGACGATTTTCCCAAGGTCACCTGTTTAGGATGTAATTCAGGAGTCTGCAATAACCCTTACTTCCTCAAACTATATCTCCAAAAATACAGCAAGACAAGATCTGAAATTTGGAGCCGAGGTTTAGACTGATTTCTTCTCAAATGGTTTTTTTTTTTCTTCTAAAACGTCACAGACAAAAAGTTATAGTGAAAATGCCACAATGACCTTTTTGGAGCAACAAAACCCTAGAATCCAAAGCTCTGATACCAAATGTTATGAAACCAACTCACAAAAAGATATAAAATATAGATGAATGCCTTAGAAATAAGCCTCTTCGAGGGGGAAACCTCATTTACATTACACAAATGAACAATTCTTTGATGATACAAATGACAAGGCCTCCTTTCTATATATATAGGAGTCTATGGGGTCATAATATAATCAGAGCTGACATAACAATAATAATGTAAGGGCAGAATAATAAAAATAATAGGCTCCTATGGGGCACAATAATAACAATATGGGGACTACATGGGCACAACAATATAATAAGGGGGTTGTAATAATAACAAGAAGGGGTTACACTAGTATTATAGGGACCTAACATAACCACCTTTCCTTATAGGTTTTGAGATAAGATTAAGTCTAGCAAGGGAGGTATTTCTTTTGGGGCTGGACCCAAACCATAAAAAATTTGGCACAATAGATTCAAATTCTTTTATTATTGCTTGGGGAATGTGAAATATGTGCATCCAGTAAATTGGAATGCCTTGGAAAATTGCTCGAATAATGATAACCTGTTGACAGTGTTGGACCCACCAACATGTTAAGGGGGTCTCCCTGGTAAGAAGTCCCAATTAGACCTCAGACTATTTGGTGTAAGAGTCCCAGCAGTGGGTCATAAGGTAATGCCTTGACCGCAATGTCGCACATAGTCAATTAAGATAACTCTGTAAGTAGCAAGGGTGTGACTGTTGTAGTGAGTCAAGGAAGGTGAATGAGAAGTTCTAACATGAGTGGGTTGGGATGAGTGTGCCCCTTGACAACCTATATTAGTACTTAGCTGGGAAGGGAACACACGAGTGAAGATACATCACAAGATGGAAAGCAGATCAGTTGACAATCCAAACTCATGGTTAAACCAGCAACACATCTGCAACAAGATTCATATAATTGCATACGAATCAATTCATACACAAATACGTAAGTTAAACAACATACATCATTAAAGAAACTGGAGTAGTCCAACTACAATAACAACATATGAATGAAAATGTGTTGGCTCTTATTATATAAAGAAGTGTAAGCTCTAATCATACAGTAAATCCATCTAAACCTACTAGCCCCAAAAGTGAAACGTTACAGCCACATCCGCATGCTCCTCCAAAGAGATGAAGTAGCTGCGTGCAGTGGAGAAGCCAAGTCATGTTACAATACTGTCCAAGCTCTTTCCAAGATAGCCTTATGAGAAGCTTGGTTGACAAAAGCCTCTATAATGAGTTATTAGGGAGTATTTATAGCAAAGATTGAGGTGACCCTTGACATTCCCCTTTGTGATAGTTCATCTACCCTCATGACTCTTCATCTACTCTATGGCTGTTACATCCAACTATTGAAACTTGACTTACACTTGACATGACATTACATTATAATGCACATGTACTCATGTGAGACAACATGGCTTGAGCAAGCCATGCAAGACATCACCGACACTTGGTCCATTGTGATGAGACCAACTCTTTGGCATGCTTTTGATGGTAAAGGTGGTGAGCTAATGCCAATCTTGGTCACTCATGATGGTCTGCATGCACCTCATGGTGACATCTTGCTGAAGAGGACTCTTGCCTCCATTGCAACTGGTGCATTGGTTCGGCTCCTTCATCCAACTCATCTGCTAACATGCGCATGGTATTCTCAGGTGTGGCTAAACTAGCAACACACTGATGAATAGTGTCTGTGATGATCTTCAAGTGTGTGTTGCTGGTCATGCACATCAACTTGCCGAAGTACATGTTAAGCTCCAGTTGGACTTGCTTCTTTTCTTCGCCTTAGTGAGTGTGCTAAATGAGTTGGATTGCATGCGTGTGCACAATGCCATGCATGCTGTTGAATCCCTTGCATGTGATCAACAAAACTTCTCACTGTGTCTGCTCCATGCCATCTACTAGGATTGATATTTAACTTATACGGTCGCAGTTCCATCCATGAGTACATGTTGCGCCCACTGTTGTTCGTGTTCCTACTTCAACTCATTTGTCTGTTTGTGCAGCTTCATGTTCTTCCTTGATTTGTTGCTTCAACGCATGCAACTCCTTCTTTGTTCCATTCTCTGTCTTCACGCGATCTTCATGTCGAGTTGTCACCTCATACCCTGAGTCTCCAAAGTTGCTTTCATCATCAATGGATCTATTTGATTTGGCAACTTTGTTCCACCTCTGTGTTGTCAACAACCTTCCTCTTGTATTTGTTGCATTCATTACATTCAAGGCATTCACTGCATTTGTTGTATTCGCTGCATTCATTGTGTTCGCTGCATTTCTTGTGTTTGGTATGTTGCCTTCAACTGATGTTCATGATGCTGCTCATTGTGACACCTTGATGTTCTTGTCTATGAAAAACCTGATATCTTCATGAGTAGGAAAGCTCATAGTCATTTGATCGACTGCATCTCCAGGTGTGCTCTAAATAGTGTCTTCGGCTCTACCCTCTTGGAAACCATTGTACATGACTGCTTAGAGGCTGATGAACACTTGCAATACCTAGAGACATGGCAACACTCATGGCAAGCAATTTTTCAGTTGTAAACCAAAATGAACTTGAGAACTAACTTTCTACATACTTGTGTGAATGATCATGAAGGTTGCGCAATTTCGGCCGGGAGGTCAGGAGATTAACTACCAAGACTGCGAAAGGAACAATTTGGGCTACTAGGAGACTAGCTGACTGCTGGAACTACACAATGCACAGTCCTATCTGGCTAATGACTACTGGAATTCCACAATGCGCAATCTTAGTTGGCACTCACTGCAGGTTTAATGACTACATTGCGCAATTTTCTTAGACAACAGTCACTGTCCCTCATGATTGTTCAAAGTAGGCATGGGGAACAATTTCTAGGCAGAAATGCGCATTTCTGGAGAGGAAGGCAAAGCCTTCCCTCTTAGGATTGCGCAATACTGTTTGGTGAGGTAGAGTCTGGGCCAAGGTTGGTTTGACTCACTGACGGGAAACTGAAAGAAAATGTGACAGTGGATGCATGGCGACACATAGTGAAAGTAAAAGTGGTTAAGAGTGAATGAAAACATGAATGCAAGATTTAGCAAATAGATCAACATGCATGTGGATGAGGTTAGTCACTGAATCGATGACCGTTCATGAAAACCAGTTTCATGCATGTGACATTAGTGAGACAGCAACAAAAACTGAAACAGTGCTAGGACAAGCTAATATACATGTAAAAGATAGCAAGTGCTCAAAGAAAACAAGCAAACAATTCTCATACAAGCGAAAACACAAAAAGTGACAGAAATGCAACACAAATCATGGAAAGTTGGCTTACCTTAACCAACTGAGCTGAATGTGCCAACGACTCCTAGATGTGATGCGGGATGTCAGAGCTACAAGGTTGATGTGAGGAATGAGCTCTGTAGCATCCAGTTGATGAATTTTGATAACATCGATCTTTTGATGTGAATGCCACAAATCTAGGGAAAGAGACACTTGGTGGGAGGTTTCTGAAATGATCCTTGCATGTAACCTCCAACTGCTAAACATAGATCCTTGAAATAAGGGATGCCTCTACATGCTTCCTTGGGAGAGGAAGCCCATGCATGCAAATCAGTATGCTTGGTCTCGGAGGGAACTGGTTAACTCAGATGCACATACAGGAGGTTGCTTGACTGCTAGGTGAAAATGCACATTTTTGGCTAGGAGTAGCATTGGTTGCCTAGGCGATTTGTACAATTCTTGGGCAGAGCAGCTGACTGTTCCCCAGATTTGCACAAATTTTGGGTTGAGCAGCCCTGCTGGGGACAATTGTGAAATTTTCTCTGTGAGGGTTGACTAGCAGAATTGTGCAATTTTGGAGCCCAGCAGACTGCTAGTCAAGATTGTGTAATTTCTAGATGGAATGTTGGTTGCCCTCTAGAATTCCACAATTTCTTGGGGGAGTTGCTTGGCCTGCAGCTGGACCAAGTCTAGGTGATCAGCCTGTGAGGGGAGTGTATCGGGCTATGATAGATAGGCTTCCTTTGTGCGAGGAAAACACTGAAGTTTGAGTACTTGACAAAGTAAGACAAGGTGCTATGAAAGGTTGGTAGGGAGGCTCCAAAACAAGCTAAGGCAAACTTTAGGAGGGTGGTTGTAGCTGTTACAACATAAACCTGCCCCCCATTGTGAGCCATATGTGGTCCCATCTTAGCAACATATTTTCAAATTTTGTTGTAATCCAATCCTAGTCTAAGATCTTGTAATTTCCTAGGTTTCAGTAATATCCCATATATTTGAAACCATAGGACATTGCTCAGATCTTCACACCAAACATAGCTACAATGTTATTTAACATTACTGTGTTTCCCTCATGATATATGAGCTCTATGTTTTCTTTATTAATTTGAATCCTAGAGGCTTTGTTAAAGTTCTAGAGTATGATATGGAAGGATTCCCATTATGTTATAATTGTTTCCCGTGCACATAGAATGCTGCCCACAAATAATAGTTGTGATAATTGGCAATTTCTAGAGACCCACATCCTTTTGTTGCACCAAATTGCATTGATTCCTCAGCTAAAGGCATCCATGATGAGGATGAATAACAGTGGAGACAATGAACATCCTTGTCTCAACCCTCTATGGATTTTGAAGAATTTAGTGCCCCCCCAATTGATGGAAACCGCCATAGATTTCAATGATATTCATGCCATGATCCATTGAACAAGTCTGTGTTGAAACCTCATTTTGTATAGGAGCATAGATAGGAACTCCCAATCCATGCAGTCATATGCCTGATTGAGATCAATTTTAATTAGACATGATTTTTGATTCCTTGTTTTGATCGAGTGGATTCATTATTGTGCAATAGCCACAACATCATGGATCCTCTTGTTGGGAAAAAATCCAAACTGCTCCACTGAAATATGAAGGGAAATATCCTATTTAACACAACTTGCTAAGAGCTTGGGTATCATTTTATAGATAGAATTACACAAAGAGATAGGCCTAAAGTCTAAGATTATATTTTAGTATTTTTAATTAAATATAGTTTATTAAATCTTTTTCACAACTGTATATAAATGCTTATCCAAAATTTGTATTATGTATTATTTTTAAAATTAATATTAATATTAATCTTAATGTAAAGAATAACAAGATTGATAATTAACATTGTAATGATAAGGATTTTGCAAAACAATACAATAAGCTATAAAAACTTTAATTTATTTTTAAAAATTAATTATAATTATTGAAAATAACCATGGAAATGGATTTTTATACTCCCCACTCTATGAGGGATTAATAAGACATTATTATTGGCATTGGGTAGAAATAGATTCTCCACCGCTATAATGCAAAATTACAATTAAGAAAATACCTCAATCTACCAATCACTAAATCCTAAATTTATTGGATTCTAAACCTTAATACTAACTTGAATTCAATGTTTTTTACTTTAATTTAACTATATTTAAATTATGGGGGAGCTACTATGTAACACTATTTGAGTGGGTCAAAAGGTGCTCCCCACCTCAGTATGGAAGAGAGGTTGTAATGGAATGTCCTATTGTGTTAAACATTTTGACTTGGTCAAATTTACATTAAAACAACAAAACTAAATTTAAAAAATAGAAAAAAATAAATAATTATAATTATTATTAAAATATATTTGAGTGTGTCAAATTAAAATAAAATAAAATAATATAATTAATAATTACGGCGGAGCTCTATGTGCAACATAATGTAATGTAATGTAAACATTTTGACTTTGTCAAAATAAAATAAAAGTAAATAATTTCTCTGCATGTTGGTAGAGATGTTGTAACACAATGTAAGTTAAACCTTTTAACTCAGTCAAAATAAATAAAATAAAATAAAAATAACCAAATAAAAATGACCCATACTATTCACCAATGGTATTGAGATCCCATGGTATTGACCCATGGTATTCATGTGAATTATAACCTATTTAAGGAGCAAATTAAATTGACCAGATGTGTATGACCCTTGCGTACCCTTGTTTTGAAAAACTGCTTAAATCATGATAACCTTGCCCCCGATTGTGAGCCATTTATGGTCCCATCTGAGTAACATCTTTTTAAATTTGGTTGTAAGCCAATCCCACTCTGAAATATTGTAGTTTCTTGGCTTTAAGTAACATCCCAAATATTTGAAACTATGGGACATTGCTCAGATCTTCACACCGAACATAACTGCAATGTTATTTAACTTGACTGTGCTTCCCCCATCACATATGAGCTCTATTTTTTCTTTTTTAAGCCTAGAGGCTTTGTGAAATTTCTAAAGTATCATATGGAAGGATTCCCATTCTACTATAGTTGCTTCCCCTGCACATAGAATGTCGTCCACAAATAATAGGTGCGATAGTTGGCAATTTCTGGTGATCCCACATCCTTTTATTGCACCAGATTCCTTGATTGCATTGATTCCTCTGCTAAAGGAATCCATGACGATGATGAATAATAGTGGAGATAATGAACATCCTTGTCTCAACCCTCTTTGGATTTTGAATAATTTAGTGGGCTCCCCATTGAAGAGAACCGCCATAGATGTCGATGATATGCATGCCATGATCCATCAAACATGGTTGTTCTGAAATCTAATTTTGTATAGGAGCATAGATAGGAATTCCCAATCCATGCAATTGTATGCCTGATTGAGATCTATTTTCATTATACATGATTTCTTCTTCCATGTTTTGATTAAGTATGCATTTTTGTGCAATAGCCACAACATATTGGATCCTCTTATTGGGGAAAAATCAATCCGCTCCTCGAAATATGAGGGGAAATGACCTCTTAACACTACTTACTAAGAACTTGGAGATCGTTTTATAGATATAATTACATAAAGAGATAGGCCTAAAGTATAAGATTATATTTTAGTATTTTTAATTAAATATAATTTATTAAATCTTATGCAATGCTCTATATAAATGGTTATCCAAAATGTGTCTATGCATTAGTTTTAAAATTAATATTAATATTTATAATTAACATTGTAATTATAAGGATTTTGCAAAAAAATACAATAAAATATAGAGAATTTAATTTATTTTTAAAAATTAATTATAGTTATTGAAAATGTCTATGGAAATGGATTTTTATACTTCCTACTCTATGAGGGATTAATAAGACATTATTATTTGTATTGAGTGGAATTAGATTCCCCGTTTCTACAATGCAAAATTATAATTGACAAAATACCTCAATCTAACAATCACTAAAACCTAAATTGATTGGATTCTAAACATTAATACTAACTTGAATTTAGTGATTTTACTTTAACTTAATTATATTTAAGCTAAGGGGGAGCTACTATGTAACACTAGTTGATTGTGCCTATTGAATAATCCTTCGAAATTTTGTATATAATTATAATTGAGACACATATTAATTATTTCTCATATTTCTAGTTATGGAGGCATAAATCTCTCCCTTCAAATTTGATTATATAAATATGTCCTTTTGTTTAACACATTGTATCTCAGTATACTATATTTTTATCATGAATTTCTCCAAGCACTTGTCACAATGGTATCAGAGCAAGGTTTTGAAAGAAAATGTTGAAGTGTATGGTTCAAACTCCATAGTTGTAGAAGTTGCAACTGATTGTGGAACTTTGGAAAGTGCGGTGCATGGAGTGTGACAACTCTTCGTGTGACCTGGTGGAGTACTTGTTCTTGACAGTGTATGTGACCTAGAAGAGTTGACTGGACATACCCAACACTACACATTCGTGGTTTTGAAACATGTTTTGTGTCGTTGTACTGATTGACAGATACTTGTTTTAAGTTGAACGATTTTTCTCAAACCGTCACCGAGGACCACAGCCTATGTTAAACCTCGGTAGGGTGAGGTGACGTTGGTACCATTGTATGGTGGGGAATGACATTGATACCACTAATTTCTGCGGACCTATGGGGACCACTCATCATGTTAAATATGTGCCATTGATCACCATTGATCATTGTCTATTAATCTTGATCGTAATTAGTTCTGTCATACGTTGGACGTGACCATTGTGACTTAGGCCTTTGACCTATCATTGATCATGCCTCAAATTTTATTCACTGTTGGATTCATTTTATTTTGGTGTGTCCATTTTACAATGGTTATTATTGGTTTGTAGTAGAATTTGTGCCTGATCAGTGGTTATTATTGTGACTTGTAAGTAGAATTTGTGCATGGTCTTGACAGAAAACAAATATATAAAAAAGGGAGTTTTGTATAATCACAATTTTGACTACTATTGTGATTTGCAAAGATGAATTATTTTGTATCATTAGTAGCTGTTGTCCTTTTTGGAAAGGAAAATTGCCAAGAGTGGTACATAAAAATGAAAAATACACTTATTTTTAATGATCTGCGGGATGGAATTTGTGAAGGAAAACGAGGTAATGCACCAGAACTTCCTGATGAGGAAAAACAATTAGCAATCCGGGAGAGTAAGGATAAAAACACTGATGATTTAATTTATACTTCAGTCTCAGAATAGGTACTTATATACATTATTAAAGCAAAACAATATATGATGCAATAACAAAATTGAAGGAGCTTCATGATTCACATTCAAAATTGGAGATAATTGAGTTATTATTAAGGGTGTTTACTCTAGAAATGAAAGATAATGATCCATTAAAACTTGCATCTGAAATTAAAGCCATCAATCATGAAATTTAATATTTTAGAATTAAATTTTATCTACAACTTACTACCTTTATAAAATCCATTTACCCTAGTTATTCACATTACTTGGAATCTCTCCAAGCTAGTGGGAACTTAAAAGATTTAGATTTTCAAAAATTAGTAGGAAAAATTGCAGAAAGAGAGAAGGATTTTTGGAAAGAAAGAAACCTTACACACTACTAATATTGAAACATGATGGCTTGCTCAAAAATAACAAAAATCTCGAGAGGAATCAGTCATAAATGCTAAGGGTAGTAGAGGACGAGATAGGAGGAATTATAGAGGCAAGGGGGGATAATCAAGGAGATAAACAACATAATGATAAAAAAAGAAATATTTTTGATAAAACAATTGTAAAATACTTTAAATGTGGTAAAATTGGACATAATACTGCAAATTGTAGAATTCCCTATGAGAAAATTAATGAAAGAAGACAAAAAATTCTTGAAAAGAAAGTAACTAATTCCAAAAAAGGATCGTCTTATGAGAATGCACATTATGTTGTTTCCCATTTTAATTTTATTATGGAAGATATATCTAGTACCTTGTTTTATTGATGGCATGATAGTTGGATTTTGGACGTAGGTGCCACTTGTCATATGGTCTTTAGAAGATATTTGTTTGAAAATTGTAGTGATAATATTGATGGAGTAGTGCATTTTGCTAACAAGCCTCAAATCAAACCATCATGGTTTGACTCTATTCAATTAAAAATTCTCAAACTTATAGATTATACTTTGAATGATGTTCTTTACATTCCATAGTTTCAAAGGAATTTATTATCTCTTATACAAATAAGATAGCAAGGACATTCCATACACATATTTGATCGTAAAGTGGAAATTCGAAGAGAAACTAACAATGATACTATAATGACTAGCATGGAAGAAGATAAATTACTAAAGTTGAAAGGTTTGTCATCTATTGCATTAAATACTAATGCATTTGGTCTAGAAAAATGATACTTTTTCATCAATTTTATTGTGGAATGATCGCTTTGGTCATATTAATTATGTAAGTATTAGAATTATGAGATGGTAGAGGATTAAACGACTTCCAATAGTTCCAAGAAAATTGACTATGTGTAATGCTTCCATATAGGGGAAGCATTGCAAATGGTCTTTTCAGAGCTCTACTTCTAGAGCTTTCAGGAAATTAATTCTCATACATTTAGATTTATGTGGACCTATGCCTATTGCAACTGTTAATGGAAATAAATATATACTAGATTTTATTGATGATTATTCAAGGATGTGTTGGGTCTATCTTCTTAAAGAAAAATCACAAGTTTTTGATGTGTTTAAAAAAATTCATCTCTTGATTACAAATGAAGCTCAACTTAATATAGGTACTATAAGAACTGATAATGGGAGAGAATATACTTCACATGTTTTTGAAATATATTTGTAAGATAATGGCATCAAACACCAAACTATAATACATTATAATCCACAACAAAATGATGTTGTAGAATGAATGAACAAAACACTTCTTAATATGGTTAGATTGATGATGTTTTTTAAGAATGTAAAATTGATGTTTTGGGGAGAGGCAATGATCTATGGAGTTTATA
This sequence comes from Pinus tabuliformis, assembly GCA_031772625.1. Taxonomy (NCBI): domain Eukaryota; kingdom Viridiplantae; phylum Streptophyta; class Pinopsida; order Pinales; family Pinaceae; genus Pinus; species Pinus tabuliformis. Next base: position 464,549,427 of record CM062809.1, on the reverse strand, counting down.
TTAGAAATTAATTTCCTTCCTCTACCATGAACAATAAAACTCCATATGAAATGTGGTATAATCGTCTTCCCATTATTCAACATTTCAGAATTGTTGGTTCTCAATGTTATGCTTTGATTCCTAAACAACAAAGAAACAAGTTGAGTGCAAGAAGTAGAAAATGTATATTTTTGGGGTATTCTATGACTTCTAAGGCATATGGATTGTATGATTAAGATAATAAGAAGTTTATTTTGTTAAGAGATGTAGTTTTTCTTGAATTTGATAAAGATACACCCATCGTTGATAGGAAACTTAATCAATTCAAGAAGTTTTATTATGAATTAGATGATATTCTTCCACATCCTGAACCGTATTAGATTAGTCTATAGATTTTCCTTAAAAATTGCCACTAAACAGTGATAATAAATTTTCTACTAAAGAAAAATTGGATGATAAAAGTGTTTCTGTAGGTACAATGGGGACAATAATAGCAACAATAGAGAGTAGGAAATATAGTAATGAAGACTTTGTTTCACAATATGAGAAAATTCCTTCACAACCTCTAGCAAGATCAACTCATATTAGAAAATTTCTGAGGAAATATGATGAGTTTAAGACAAGGAGTTCTTCAAGTAAGTATCATCATGATTGTGAATTTAATTTTTCTATTGATTGTGAACCTACCTCTTTTGAAGAATCTGCTAGTTATTATTAGTGGAAAGATGCAATGCAAAAGGAGTATGATGCCCTCATAAAAAATGGCACTTGGAGGCTGGTGGATCCTCTTGTTGGCATCAAACCTATTGGTTGCAAATGGATTCATAAAACTAAGTACAAAGCTGATAGCTCACTTGATAATAACAAGGAAATACTTGTAGCAAAGGGATATGCATAAAAAGAGGGTGTTGACTATACAGAGACATTTTTTCCTACAACTAAGTGGGGCATTATTAGAAATTTGTTTGCTATTGTAGCGAAGCCTAGGATGTAAAATTAATCATATGGATGTTAAAACTACTTTTATTAAATGGGTATTTGAAATAAGATGTTTACATGTTTCAACCAGAATGTTTTTCTGTCAAAGGCAAAGAAAAAAAGGTATGCAAATTAATGAAGTCTTTGTATGACTTGAAACAAGCACTACGTGCATGGTATGAGAAACTAACGAAACATCTCCTTAAGTTGAATTATAAGAATTTTGACCTAAATGATGCAACTATTTTTGTTAAGAAAGTTGGAAGATCAATTGTTTATCTAGTTGTCCATGTTGATGATTTGATGATAACAAGAAACAATGATTAATATATATCATCTATTAAGAAGGAATTGCAAAAGGTTTTTGATATCAAAGATTTAGTTTTACTTCGTTATTATCTTGGAATTGAACTTGGTCAAAAACCTCAACATATTTTTATCTCTGAAAAGAAATATGTTGGAAAGTTATTGAACAAATATGGTATGATGGATTGTAATCATGTTGCTACTCAAATGGAACAAAATTTGAAACACACTTTAGAAGAAGGCAAACCATTTGAAGATCCAACAATGTATAGACAACTTGTAGGAAGTTTGATTTATTTATTTACTACTCATCCCGATATAACCTTTGTTGTTGGAATACTTTTGAGATTTATGAATCAACCTTGTGAGGGGAATTGGGTAGAAGAAAAAAGAATTCTAAAATATTTAAAAGCAACTCAAACATATGGCATAAAATATTTCAATTTCTTAGACTTCCATCTTGTTGGTTATTTAGACTCTCATTTTGATGGAGATATGGGAGAATGTAGTCTCTACTTCTGGTTATTTGATGAATCTTAGATTAGCAGTCATCATTTGGAGATCACACAAGCAATTTTGTCCAGTTGATTCTACCACCGAATTCAAATATGTTGTAGCAGATCAAGCTATAAAAGAAATTGTTTAGCTTCAAAAAATACTTGTAGGAGAATCAAAAAGCTTCAATTCCTATATTTGTCAACAACACTTCTACAATTTCATTGGCCAATAATCCAAAGTTTCATGATCAACACCAAGTATAATTTGATTCGACAACATGTAGAGGCCAAAACAATTCATTTGAAAGATTGTCCAACTTTAGAACAAATTGTGGTATCTGTTGGGGTGTGAAAAGTTTGAAAAAATTAGATCTTTACCTGGCATGTCAGATGACCCTTCAGATTAAGGTGGAAAATGTTGAATAATCCTTTTGGATTTTCTATATAATTATAATTAGGACACGTATTAGGCATTTATAGTTATGGAGGCATAACCATCTCCCTTCAAATTTGATTGTATAAATATGTCCTTCTATTTGATAAATTATATCTTAGTATACTATCTTTTTATCATGAAGTTCTTCAGGCACTTGTAACAGCGACGAAAGGTGCTCTCCAGCTCAGTATGGAAGAATGTTGATATGTCTTGTCTTATCTTGTCAACATTTTGACTCAGTCAAAAAAAAAAATTGAAAAATAGAAAAAAATAATAATAATTATAATTAAATATTAAAAGATTTTGAGTGGGACAAATTAGATAAAAATAAAATAAAATAAAATGATATAATTAATAATTGAGGAGGAGCTCTATGTGTAACATAATGTAATCCAAAATAATGTAATGTAATGTAAACATTTTCACTCTCTCAAAATAAAATAAAAATAAATAATTGTTCTCCATGTTAGTAGAGATGTTGTGATGTAATGTAAGTTAAACATTTTAATGAGTCAAAGTAAAATAAAACAAAAATAACCAAATAAAAGTGATGCATAGTATTTACCAATGGTAGTGAGATCTCATGGTATTCATGTGAATTATAACCTATTTTGGGAGAAATTAAACCGACTAAATATGTATGACCCTTGCGTACCCTTGCCTCTTGGGAACATGATATTCAGTTGTATCCAAACCTCAATGAATTCGTTGAGTTATGCATTTGCAATAAAAGGTAAACAAAATCAGTAAAACTATGACTTATTTGAGAGAAATCTTATCACTTTAACTTAAAAAGTACTACTCCATTCAGTGATATAGGCCAAATGTGTTTGGATAAAATTAAATTTAGTTATGTTTTTTCTATATTATTTAAGATTTTTAATGAAATTAAATCTTTCAAATTACAAGAATTTGAATCAAAGCCTTCATATTGGGATCCAAATACGATCAAGGTTAACGGATACAGTTTAATGATGATGCATTTTCTGTGGCCATTGAGGAGCCTAGGTGCTAAACGCTACTCCTGAAAGTTTAGGTTTTAATGTTTTTTAAAAGTTACAATGAGGGTAAGATGCGTTTATTTCATTTGAATGGAAATGCATCAATTTTCATACACAAATATTTTTAATTTTTAAATTAGCATAGATATGGAAAATGCTACATCTATTTTATCTATTTTATTTTTACATATAATTTTTCATTATCTATCTTAATTTAATTGCTTAAAATTCATTCTTATAGATTTTAATATATTATTTTCTTAATTTTCTAATATATTATTTTCTTAAAAACTTAAAATTAGGAATAAAGAGTATAAATTTAATATGTAATATTCAAAATTATTACTTTAAATAATTAATATATTATTTTTAAATTTATAATTAAAAAATAATGAGAATATGAATATAAAATTTCATATTCAACATTATAATTTTAAATAATTTTTTTTTGGGGATTTTAATAAATATTCTTTTTCTTTATAATATATTATACTGTGTAAATAACTATATGGATTAAAAAAAAATGAGGTAAACACCCACGGAAAAGAAAATATAAATATAAAATTTATATTTAAAATTAGAATTTTAATAAAAGGTCGGTGCGTATAAACCATTATAAAGATAAGTTATATGGTTTTGTTTCATTACAATAATTTTCTTTTATATTGTGAATTGAATTTACATGTATTTAATGTTTTCAAGTTAATGAATGAATGATGCTCATTTAAAGAAAAAAAGATTTTGTATGAATTCAATTCCTTTCTCAATATAATTATCATTTCAACATGTTTAAGGTATAAAACCTAAGCTTTCTCTTATGCTTATGTCTATGGTCTCCATAACCTTGGTTCTCAAAACATCCAAATGGTCCCAAAATATCCCCACCTAGAAACAAAAGATGTACCCAAAATTTCGCTCAATATCACTAGCTACTATTTTAAAATTAGTGTCTTTGAATTTAATTAGTAAGTTCGTAAAGAATATTTATTTTCCATTTTAAAATATATATACATGGTATACATAAAGATTTATTTTCAATAATGTAGATGACATATTATAAAATATATATTTTATTTATTACTAAAGTTTTAAATATTAAGGTTTATTTTCTCAATATTATGTTATTGTGAGTTTCATAAATTAGAACTATTTTTTTAAATAAATTAATAATATATTGTAATGAATTTTTATAAACCAATGTAGATTCATCTAAACTCTGGATTTATCAAGGGTCAAGATGCTTGCTCAAGAGATATAGTCTTTAGAGGGAAAAAATATGTGTTCGAAACACTATAAATGTCAAAAAGCATGTGGGCCATAATAAGAGTAAGTTGAGATATGGCCCTGTGGTGCATTTCAATCGCCCGTTCCAAGTTGTTGTTCAAGTGCCTTGACTCTCCAACTCATGGTAAGATTATCCATGGAGAGGTCGCCCTATCCAGAAGAGAAATAGATCAATTTCTTTCTATCGATCCCTTAAGGAAGAATTGGAGGTGCAAACCTCTTTTTTTAGTGGAAAACATGATAAAAGGTATGCACCTCAAGAGTTCTCAAATAATATATTGTAATAAATTTTATAAATGAGTGTAGATTCATCTAAAATTTGGATTTATCAAGGGCCAAGATTCCTCAAGGTACAAACCTTTTTTTGAGTGCAAAACTTGAAGAAAAATTTGCAATCAAGAAATTTGATCTCTCTCAACTCTCGATAAATCCTGAATTTAGATAAATCTATACTGTTATTAAAACAACATAACACCACCTTTCAAAATTCCTAATATTTTAATATGTTACCTTAGCATATATTTATATGGCTTTCACGTTTGATGATGCTTTGGCCCTTCTCGTTTATGGGAAGTGTAGGATGAAGTAAGTTTATCAAACATATTGTAAAAGATGAGCCGCGTTAAATGTGAAACTATTACATTAGTTTTCAATGCTTTTTCTTCATAATGTGATTAGTTTATGGACGATAGAAAGTTGTATCAAATTTGGGGTTTTTGGTACCATCACGATAAATTATGATACACAATTAATTAGCGTTTGTTGCAGTGTATTAAAGTTGGCGTTTTTGGTACAAAGAGGATAAATTATTATGCAACTAATTTTATAATATAATTTTTTAATGTGCCATTTTTTTATTTTAAATAATATATATATATTTAAAAGTAATGTAAAATTATTTATACGATTATAATTATTAATGATAAGTTCTTAAAAACTTAGATTAGTTGATAATAAAGTGTGTTGTTAAGAAATTCCATATCTTGTTAGTGTCCTAATATGTGTGCCATGTTGGGAAGGTGAGCATCCACATCAAGATTATATAAATCCAAAAAAATGATTAATAATAACAAAAACCTATATGTTTTATTATAAAATGTAATGTATGGCAATATTTTGTGTTATTTTTATTATTCTTTATATTATAAATAATAATATATATAATTTTAAAATGGCTTTTATATATGTATGACATAAAAATGTTTTTGTTGTTATTGGCTTGTCATTTGTGAAACTAAATTAGTAATACAAAAGCAATGCTTATGTCTACATCATCAACGAATATGATATTTACTATTCAAAACTAATAAAATGTTTGAGAATGTGTGAGCTAAAATATTAAAACAAAAACTTATCTTGTCAACTTCAAACATCCTCGTTGCACCTACAACAAAGATATATAGTGAAACTATTAACATGTTCCATACATTGGAGAATCCACTTGAGCAGTGGTAGGGATTACAATATCTTCCTTAAAATCAGAAAATTTAAGTTAGCTAATTTCATGTCTAGAATTGGATATTGCCATCGTGTTTTTGGAGTTTTTTTTTTTAACCTTATCAATACATAGGATATTTTATTATTGGGTCTTTGACCTGTCTACTAGAACTTTCCCCATAATAGTTTTCAATTGCTAATAAACATATATTGTTTGTATATAATATGTATGTTGGGTGCATGTGTTACCAGTCTCAGGAATTCAATTATTATCCTCTTTGTAGATGTTTGCACCATAAATGAACCTCATTTTTTTCTAAAGATTCATCCTCATCTTGGTGCATTTCTCTACAAATTTTGGGATTATCATTGTTGTGTAAATAACAATAGAACAATGCACAACTGAACACTTTGCAACAATTTGAGCTCTTGGTAAGGAAGTACTTTGGGTCCCTCAATGATCCCTTCAAACTAATGGTTGATGAATTCTAGGTATCTAGAAGGGATTGATAAAGCAAGGAAGGACAATATGTAAGGAGGCCACCATAGGGAGAAACCTAGTCAACCCTAGGTTATAGAGAATGGAGGAGGAAAACCACTTTAGAAAATCAAAATATAAAACAAACATTTGCATAGACAACCTCACATAAGCCTCAAAATGGAGTTGAGATAAGAGGATGAGGCCTTCATATACAAAGTCAAATGGATTATAACTAGAGAGGGCTAAACACTAAAAGATAAATTTATAACTAGAAGACCAAACACATTGGAGTCTTGGTTACATAATAACAAACTTATGAGGTAGCTTAAGCATCATATTCCAAGCATAATCATAAAAAGGAGGGAGATATTTTTCCTCACCCACTTTTTGAGTGAAATTCCAATTTATCAAGGTCCGAGGGAAATAAGTAAGACATCAGAGTTGATATGTCCACAACCATGATCAATTATGATGTTCATCATGGTAAGACTAGCTATCTCATGCCTTAACTTTCCTACATTATCTTTCTTGAGCCAAATTTTGAAACAATATACAAAAATTAACTCTAAAATCATTCCATAGTACACAGAATACCACAAAAACTAGAGAAGCCATGTAGTAGATGAATAATAATACCATCTTTTCCCTAGTTGCACACTTGATACCAACCCTTCCACCATGATTACGAGGACACAACGGAGAGTATAAGAACAAGAGAATAGGAGCTTAAAGGCCATCAAAGTACCAAACTGCCACCACATTTATTGCACCCACAATAAATTCGATTGCATGCAACCCCAAAAAATATAGATGTCAATTGTGTGGGGTGGGTCTTCCTATGCCCTCGCTATCCCTTAAATAATCATTGTTCATTATGGTAAAGTGATACCTCCCACGGAAATGAAAGATCCTGAGATGTTATATCTTCATATTGGTTTCCTATAGACTCAAAGGTTACTTAAAACATTTTTTATCATGTACAACTTGGCTAAAGTGGTTTCCTTCATTAGCTAATCTATCTACTGATTTTTTCCCTTTCTTCTAACATGAATAAAAATTACCTTTGGAATTTCTAAGAGAAGATATTTGACTCTTTCTAAACCTCCTTCCACACACCACTAGGATGAGACCTTTGAGGGTGATTATCTATGTTGGAATTTTTTTTTTCCATTTGAATTATCATTTTTTATGAGCTCCTTCTAGAATGAGGCTTCTACATTTTTTCCTAATGACGACTTGGAGGTCGAACTCCAAAGCCAACTTAGATATGCAACATAGATATGGATAATGTTTCCTTCATAATTTTTGAAAGCCTCTCAAATAATTCTAGGGCTATGAGCTCCTTTGGAAGCCTAAACAAGGTTTAGATTTATGGAGCCAATGATAGGTAGACTCTAGATGCTAGGGATACTACATCTAGGGATGCTAGTCAAAATATAAGGAACAAGAGAAAAATGAGTGATATTGAAGGAGTTAAAAATTACCCTTTTGTGAGAGTTGCAAACCAAATCTTAAAATGACCAATTAGATGCCAAAATAACATCTTTGACACCCTTGGTAATTATTTCCTACACAATTTTTCCAGGGATAAAGTATTTTTAAAATTCCTTTTATTTTGTTCTTTCCAAATCTCCCATAGTTTAACTCTAAGAATAAATTTCCATGCTCTACTCAAAATTGGTTGAATAAAGGTTGAGGATCACTCTCGAATCATGGCTTTTAAATATTCTCTAGAGCTACTAGACTAAACAAAGAGTTTTTGTTTTATCCCATATCAAAGAAAATAGGGGCATACGTTATCGAGGTTCTCAATTGTCTCCATGTTAGATAAACATAGATGTTGGGATAGGGTCCCTAGGGTCAGGTTTGGTGTTAGTTAACCCAATTCTTGTAGAATTTTTTGTAAAATATGTAAAGTCTTCGCGAAATGTGGATGCAGAGTGCACAGGTAAATAGGAGTCAACAGGGTCTTAGCCCCTTGTTTGGGTAACTACATGGGTAAGTTTTGAGATTCACCCATGGTTTGCAGACCATGGTATTGTATTGAAGAAAGCTATATATAGTTGAGTGATAGTGAGTCTAAGAAGTAGTGAAAAGTAGTGAATTCAAGATAGAGATTATTTTGGGCAAGTGCTAAGGCAGGAAGGCTCTTCTTCCTATATTTAGGGGAAAGGGGAAGGCTCATGTATCTAAGTGCACTGGAGGCCTTGGTGAGTCCGTAGCTGAGTGCGCAGACCCATGTAGCTTAGTGCGCAGGGTGAAAGAGTATGTAATCTGAACGTTGAAGATAAATAAAGGCTGGTTTTCAAGAATTATCTTGTAATCTGAGCATTACTATTGATTATTTTTATGTTATGATTTGTCACTTATAATGTGTTTTCTATGGAATAATGAATAAATGTTGCGCGAAACCACTGAACCTATCTTATTTATGCATGAATTAAGTAATTATCTATTTTCGCAGAGATAAGGGTTATTTTGGTTATGATTTCAGATGAATTGATAGATCTACATGAAGGCAGATATAGGGTTATTGATTAATGCGTGAAAGTGGATAATCTATTTGTTTAGGGTCTGCTAAGACTATTCGTAGACCTTCACAAAGGTCTAGAAGCTAGTTTACCCAAATTACAGTAATGAGCCCTAGAAGGATACTCATCTGCACAAAGGCATATCTGAGCTATATGAGCTAAGCCCATTTATCACACTGTCTCTAGATGCAGAAACCTGGTTCTAACATCCCCCAATACTACTTCGAGTGAGATTGAAGCTTGCTTTATGCAATTCGTTACCAAAAGGGCCAACCGTTAGGGTTTTTTTGGTTGTTGCGAACAACTCTGAACCTGGGTTAGGCCTCCTTAAGCCAACAATAGATGGTAGTAGGAAGATCCTTGGAAACCATTTTTTTGAAGCTTTTGCATGGGATGGATTTATCGCATAGTAGTAATCAAAGAGGGGGGTATTTTTAGCCAAAGTTGTAGCTTTAAAACCTTGTTCCAAGTTTTTTCTTCTTGCCTTAAGGTGCCTTTTGTTATTGATCTAGGAGGATCCAAAATGACACAAAATTTAGTTTTCCCAAATCTAGATGAAAATATTTCCATGAAGAAAAGCTCAATGAGATATTTCCAACACAACTTGAACAGGCTCAAATAGACTTCGCATGAGAAAGTTATCACATTTTGAAGTTTTGCAAAATGAGGAAAAAAGGAGGATAGAGGTGACAAGTGGTAGTTCCACATGGTGACACATGGCAAGATGTACAAAGGAAATGTGGCACCATACAAACATGTTGCAAGCTCAAAAGAAGATATGTGATAGGAAGCTAATATGGCATATTCGTGTGGCAACATCAATAGTGGACACATGACATTGTACGAATGTTAATGTGGTAGACAATGCAATGATGTGGTGTTGATCTGGCATACAAGCTGGTAGGATAGGTGTAAAAGAGATCGAAACCATGTGGTAGGCCCGAGAGGAGAGACATGGAATAGGAGGAGGAGAGACATGGAATAGGAGCTTACTGGGAAGATGATGTGGTGCTGACTAGAAAGGTATCATGGCACTGATAGGGAAACTGACTCTGCTTTTAACCAAGCCACTAACTATTAACATGTTTCCCAATACGAAGTTTCCATGTGGCAAGCACTGAAAGGCTAAGAAGGTTCAGGAATACATTACAAAAATTTTGGTGGATGGAATCAAACATATGACCTTAAGTAATCCATTATAACAACTTTCCATTAGACCAACAATTTTCTATTGGAAAGGAAGCATCACATTCTATTTTAATAATTTTATCATAACAAGTTGACAATGTGGGAAGGTTTGTGGGATTGACCATGCAACCTCTCTAAACAAATCATTGTTTTATTTCAATAAACCAACAAATACACCATGGGAAAGAGGTTTTAATTGTTTCAACCACAACCATTTATAAACTTTATGGACGCCAAGTATAATGGAATGATGTGACGCCTGGGAACTTGACCTCCAACCAGATGCACCCCAACATCTTATGACTAGGACTATCTACCAATGAGAAAAAGTATTGTTTGGTGTGTAGAGAGCCAACATCATATCTTTTAAGCCCTTATTGAGACAATATATTTATAATCAAAATCAATATTTTTCCCCTTTTGGAGATCATAAAGAGGGATAGGTTTTTGCCAAAGGTTCATAGGGTCATTTTGCAACTACTCAACATTGTTTTTTTAAATATAAAGGTTGAACCATTGGCTTATATTTGCAAGTTTATCATTATATATATAATTATTACACTCATTGTGTTCCCTTTTGGAGATCAGAGAAAGCAGAGAGTGATTTGTAAGGTTCTTAGAGGCTATCATGAAACTACAAAGAAAAGAACCAACTTTTAAGATTGAGGACTTTGATATAAATTTTTCATGTTGCATCATAATCTAAGATGCCACTCCATTGGAAGTGGACCCAAAGACATAGCCCATACTGGGTGAACTCCATTATCAATCTCATTATGTTCTTCTTATTTATTTGGAATTATTTCTATGTGTTAATAATTCTTTCAATGCTTTTTATTAAGTTTGGTATTTTAAATTCCACTTAATGAATACAAATCACTAGCTCATAAAAGAAAGATCCAGATCAATTTTGGTTTCAAAGCTTAGCAAGCTACATCGATTTGGCTTTTCAGTGTGGATAATTACCAAGTCTAAACTCAAGAAAGGAAAAGGTGAATTCAAAGCTTACAATCCTGAAGTTTGTTCAAGGAGCTTCACTCAAAGAGGAGAGATAACCTCACCAAGATGAGAGAATAATTTCAAATCTGAGTTGAATTTCCTTGAGCCATTCATTTTGATGAAAATAATGGTGGAAGAGATATATAATTAAAGAGGATTTCGAAGAGGTGAAATCACCTATCAAGTGAAGAATAAGGGTGATCAACCCCCTCTTCCTCCTTCTTCTCCTCCTCCTTCAAGACCACCTTCCACTCCTCATTCTTCACCTCATTCTTCTCATTCTCATTCTCGACCTCCATCTCCTCACACGAAAATTTCTTGAAAGAAGACATTGGTGAATTTAGTTTGACTTGTAAATGTATAATGATGAGATTAATTTAGAAATATTAGATAATAATATTCAACAAATAAAATTTATTGTCCTATTTAGCATATTGTTGAAGAAGAGGTAAATATTCAATTGACCACTCTTCGGCTTGAAGGTATAACGTTGGTTTGGTGGAATGTAAACTTCAAGAAGATAGTAAAAAGAATGGTAAGTTCAATTCTTCATGGTCATAATTCATTAATGCATCAACTAATTTTTTTTATCCTTTAGCATACACCCATAATGTAATCATGTAATGGAAAAACTTGAGAAAAGGAAATGGAAAAAGTGTGCATAGTTTTACTGAAAAATTTAGGAAGAAGTCGTTGGATTTAAATATTCCATTATATTCTCTAGAAAATCTTCTAAAATGTATTGGTGCATTGAATACTTACATTCGCCATACTATTCTCTTATTTAGTCCAACTAATTTGGATGAAGTATGTGTCCAAGTTATTCATCTTGGTTCAAGGGAAAAGAATGTGCAAGGTGATTACACAAAGAAGAAACCATCTAAGTTCTCTGAAGGAAACTTCAAAGGAAAAGGGAAAGGCAATAAGGCTGCTACAATGAAGAAAGAAGAGGAAAATCCTACATTATCTCATTGCAAGCCCGAAGGGCACGATTATGATCATTGTTGGAAACTACATCCTAAACTAAGGCCCAAAAGGATTGGAGACAAAGAAAAGTAAGAGATTGTTTTTGTAGTGCAACAAGATTTGGGATGTTATTTAGGAGATGAAACTTAGATCATGGTTGTAGGAATGCAAGGTAAATATCTTCTCATGCTAGTTCTTCCATTCCATCTCATAGTTATGAAATTAGAATAAGTGATTTTTTCACATAAGAGTGATAATTAAGCATACAAAAGTAGATTCTTCTTTTTGATACCAGTTCCCAAGTGAATTTAATATCTAATGTCATTGTTAAGAAATTGGGATTAGAAACAACAACTCAGAAAAATTATTTTCCTCTCGATCGGGTATGTGATGATGAAAATGTACAAGTAACCAAATAGTGTAAACTTAAATTTTCTATAACTTCAAAATTCGTTGATGAGGTTGAATTATAATTTGGTTCCTCTTGATATTTTTGGAATTGTATTGGGAAGCCCTTACTTGTATGACAGGAAAGCCATATCCTTTAGGGAGGAGAAAAAATATCACCTCACCAAGGATGATGTTAAATATATTGTAAGAGCACACTTAATGAATACTAACTTATCAGTTGTTAATTGTAACAACCCTCGTGAAAATTCCATGTAATAAAAGTTAATAAAGGAAAAAATAATAGCCACGAATGGGACACTTATTCCAAGATGAATTTTGGGCAAGAAATCCTGGTGTGGGTGTTCTTTGATTCATTAATGGCTAAGGAAATTGGCAAAGGCAATGGCTAAGGCATTGGAAAGGAAAAATGGAATTTTTGGCACATTTATTTATGAAAATAATGGAAACTAGGAGAAAAAGAAGGTGAAAGGTCATAGGTTGCATGTGCGGAGGAAAATGAAGGAAAATAATGGAAAATGAACAAAATAAAGGCCACATTAATAAAAAGGCTTTTGAGGATCAATTGGTACCTTTCTTCAATTTAGTTTTGGAGTTCTCTCATTATTCTCTTTCTTTCTCTGACTCTTGGATGCTTAAAATTGTTTTGGACCATTTTGGCATTGGATCATGAAAGGAAAAGAAGGCAAGAGGAAGCAAAGATCAAGTAGGGAAAGACTGGATCAAGAAGCTACAACAATATTCTTTGCATGTATCAATTTTCATGTGTATTTTACTTGCTAGATTTGGCATGCATGGTATTGCATGTGGTTATTTTGTTTTTATGGCATTGTTTTGCCAGGTGTGATAGTGTTTTCAACCTAGCCTTGCCATTTTCGGATAGCCATGGTGTGATGGGGTTCTCATGTTTTGGTTGAGCTAGATTGTTAGATGCATTTAGAGGTGGATCTCTGAATGATAGAGCACATGGCCAAGTGGTCCCTAAACCAAACTGTGGATCATGATAAATCCACTGGCCTAGTGACCCCTGATCCATATTGTGGGTTGCAGTAAAATCAGGATTGTGTTGCCTCATTGGGCCTATGAATCCTTGTCGATGAATGATAGAATATATAATAAAGCCAAGAGGTGGTTTTCTCTCTGTTGGGCCAAGTAATCTCGGGTTTGGTATATGTGGTAAAGCCTGGAGAGTGGATCTCGGTTTAGGGCCTGATGATATGGGTTTGGATTGCGGTAAATCCTAAGAGACTAGGAGACAGGAGAATTCCTCACAAGATACGTGGAGAAATCCGATGGAATTCATGCTTGTTTTGGCCTAGTTATGTGGAGATCTTGGTAAAGCATGTTATGACATGTTTATTGTGTTGGCCTAGTGATCCAGGATGGATTATAGTAAATCCCAGTTTCTATTGATGAGGGTGAGGTGGTTTAGCCTTAGGATGCCCTCATTGGTTCTTTGGTTTGAGTCCCACGTTCATGCTTGGAATATGGCACGGGGGTGAATGGATGAAGAAGGATTTGGCTCAGCCATTCTGTGGTCGGGAGGAACTTGGTAGTGCCATCCTGGGTTTGGATTTTGAATCATTAATGAAATGTTATTTCTCCTTGTTTTTCTATGAGTATCATAATGATTTATATGTGGATCATATAGTTGTGATCTCATTGGTATTTATGTTGCTATTATGTTGGTTATATATGTGTTTTATGATAGTGGATATGTATGGCTCTCATCATGTTTTTACTTGTAAATGAATGGACAATGTATCTATGACCTAATATATTACAATGTGGAAAATGGTATGAGGGAAAAATGGTTCTTAGTGATTCTCAGATAAGTATCAGATCCCTATGCTTAATTATGATGTTTACAACTATAGATTACATGTTTATGATATGTTTGAAGAAATGCCTATCATGGCTAGTAGGGGTCTCGTTAAAGGCTTGTTCAAGTATTTTCTTTAGAATCATTGTTTCCTTGTTATGTTAATGTTCTGAAGATGTCATGCAATTTTGGGCAGTGACATAAGATCTGAACCTAAAAAATAGGCTTAAATCCCAGGGACGATGGCACATAAATGGACATAATAGTCCTTGGGCGATGGCATACCTATAGCATGAGAGAATCTAGAGCCCCTTGTATGCTAAGAGACTATGTCATGAAAATATCCAGAGGTCAATTGATCAAAAAATTCAATGGGACCCAACGACAAGCCGCCTAAAGTGTTGAGATGGTTCTCAGGGGTCCTGTAGCTTATGTTGAAGGTCTACATTTTTTGTTTTAGTCGATTCCATTTTCTTAAGGTCACATAGGATGTTGAATCTAATCATAGTAGCCTCACATCACCTGTTTACCCCAGTTGGTCAGTTACTTGGGTAGATCTGGGAGGAGGGTGCTATAGAGTGGTATCAGAGCATGGTTCACCCCTCAAACTGGATGGGTTGTGTGTATTGGTCATGCATGCATGTTAGTTGCATGTGTCTCTCATATTCTTGCATTCCATGTGCGTGTTGCATTGCATGGTGTTGATCATGGTTGTAGTGATGTTTCCATGTGTAATTTGGGGTTGTTGTTGTGGGATGCATCGTCATGTGTATGACGAGGTACATGTTGTTATATGTCACTTACATGTATCATTCTTGTAGGTTTGGTTACAACTATTATTCGTTTATGCTTGATTACACGTTTTTATACATGTATATGGTTGGTTATGCATTTCTTATGCATGTTAATGTTTGCATGTGGTCAAGTGTACAATGGTGTAATGGTTGTTATTGTCATGCATGTAGTCATGGTATTTGTAATTGATATGGTCATGCATTGATGATTGGACTCTAGCTATAATGATGCTTATGTGTTGTTGTACTTATTTTTATATGTCTATATGCTATTATGATTATTTTATACATTTATCATGTTGATTGGATGATTTTGCAGATGAGACATCCTCCCTAGGATATGTTAATGTATGTTGTTTTATTCTGATTTGGTTTAGATGAGATGGTTTTCCTTGCAGGAGAAAGATCAAATGGCTAGCATGATGGTAGACTACAAACACTCTCCCTATGAATCAGATGAGAAGCATGGTGTTAGGCACTCTTTTGATTTCGTAGACACATTGATAACTTGAAGGAAGAAATAAGGAGGTGTAAGGAAGACAATGACGGGATCATATAGGCACAAGAGAAACACGTAGAAGTGAATGATATACTTCTTCAGAGTTTATCAGAATTGTAGCGACAAGGGCCACTTCAGAGCAGCCATGGAAAGGAGGAAAAAAATAATGGGGCATATGGAAATAGGTCAATGATGGTCATATTTCATATAGATGTGACACTATTAGGGATGGAAGGTTTTTGGATACTCCAGATAGGAGAGGTGATGGATACATGTACCAATCTAGTTTTGATTCAGATATAACTCATGATCATCATCGTTATCATCCTTACAAGAGGAGTGATAGGGGATAATTTCAATATGAGTTTAAGAATGTGAAGCCACCTATTTTTGATGGATATGTCAAGAAGTCGGAAGATGAAGAGGCCTGGATACTTGGGATGAAAAAATTCTTTGAGTTCCATAATTACATAGATAACATGAAGGCAGAGTAGCCTTATTCAACTTGAAATGTAAATCAGACATTTGGTGGGAAGATGTGAAGTGGCTCGGAGACATCAGGACAAATGACTTGAGTTGGCCTAAGTTCAAGAGGCTTTTCAGGAAGAAGTACTTGTTATAAAGGTACTACGATAGTAAGGCCAAATAATTCTATGAGCTAAAGATGGGATCAATGATAGATGAAGAGTACACAGCTAAGTTCATGGAGCTATTTAGATATGTATCATATCTTAAATATGAGAAGGCTAAATTTCAACGATTTGTTAGTGGATTTCAATTATAATTTAAATAGTGGACTGAGTATGATGAGCCTCGGTCACTTGACAAATTTATTGGGAAATTGAAACATTGCTATGAATAGTTAAAAGGTAAGAATGAATCTTGGCAAGGATGGTAAGGGAAGACAAAGTTAGAGGTAAATGGTAGTTAAAAAGAACAAGGCCTCATAATGCAGATGAGAAAGAAAATGTGGCACCACAAAAGAGATTCAATGCAGCTAGATAGGGACATGGATCACAACAGTAGCATCAACATATAGGTGTTAGTACTAGTTGGTTGGAGTGTTGGATATGTGGTAAGGTGCACCTTAAGAGAGATAGTTCATAGAATTAGGGTGGTATACCTCAAATATATAATGCACAAGAGGCGCAGACTATTGGGGATGTTGGTCAAAGCATTCCTCGTATTTTTGCAACATTGGATAACAAACAAGGAGACCAGCAGGCGTCTATCATTGAGATGGATGGTAAGCTTTATGGTCAAGTGATTTCTATTTGATTGACCCCCAATCTAATTATAGCTATGTTTGTCCTAGCTTGGTGGATAAGTGTTCTTTGAGTAAGAAATTGCTTGTAGAATCTTGGTCAGTGAAGTTGGCTATAGGTACAAAGAAGTGAGTTCATCATTGGGTAAGAGCTTGTGCATTTTATTTGAATGGTATGCCTACCATAGCACATTTGAATATATTTCTGTTGGGATCATACAACATGTTGTTAGGCATGGATCAATTATATCTTCGTAGAACCAAGGTAAGCTAGTATGACAAAGCCATTGAGTGTGTTGATGACAATGGGGAACCAAGATTCTTATAGGGTAATAATGAAGCCACATCAATTAGGATGGTGACAACTATGCAAGGAAATCGTAGTCATCAGAAAGGGTGTATGTTATTTGCAATGCACATTTCTAGTGAAAAGGGTAAGGAAGTTGTGGATGCATATGTTTTGAGTAGGTACCTAGTTCTACAACGGTTTCAAGATGTATTTCTTGAGGAAATTTTAGAGTTTCCACCTCAAAGGGAACTAAACTTTTCTATTGAGCTAGTGCTAGGGGTAGATCCATGACCAAAGGCACCTTACAGGATGATCACTCCCGATTTGGTTGAGTTGAAGTTGCAGTTAAAGGAAATGTTGGACAAGGGATACATTAGACCAAGTGTATCACCTTGAGGCACACTAGTATTCTTCGTGGAGAAGAAATATGGTACTCCTGTATTGTGCATTGATTATAGGGAGTTGAACAAAGCGACCATCAAGAACAGGTATCTATTACCAAGGATTTATGACTTGTTTGATCAGTTGAAGGGAGAAACAGTGTTCTCAATGATCGGTTTGAGGTCAGGATATCACTAGGTACACATCAAAGAGGAGGACGTTTAGAAGACTAGTTTATGAACTAGGTTTGGGCATTATGAGTTTGTTGTAGTTCCATTAGGTTTGACTAATGCTCCAACTACATTTATGTGCTTGATGAATAGTGTGTTGCGTCCATATTTAGATAAGTTTTTTATTGTGTTCATTGATGACATATTGGTATATTCCAAAAACGAGGAAGACAACGTTGAGCATTTCGCAGTAGTGTTGGGGTTGTTTAGAGAGCATCAATTGTATGCTAAGATCAACAAGTGTAATTTCTTTTAGACTGAGGCTCCAAGGAGGGCATTGTAGTAGATCCAAAAAAGATAAGGGCCATCATGGAATGGGTAGCTATTAAGAATGTGGATGATGTGAGATCTTTCATGGGCTTGGCAAGCTATTATAGGAGGTTCATCAAAAAATTCTCATAGATCGCTTATCCTATTACATCATTGAAGAGTAAAGATAATAAGTTTGAATGGATAAAGGAGTGTGAGGCTAGTTTTGAGTAGCTTAAGCAGTTGTTGACACATGCACCAGAGCTATAGGTTGCAGATCCAAACAAAGAGTTTGTAGCATGCACACATTCTTGCAAGAGAGGACTTGGTGGCATCCTTATGCATGATGGACATGTGATATGCTACGAGTCACGAAAATAGAATGCGAATGAGCAGAACTACCCAACACATGAATCAAAATTAATACATGAAAAGAATATGTGCAGGAATTATCTTCTTGGAAGGACGTTTGTACTGATGAGTGATCATATTGGGTCGAGGTATTTGTTTGACCAGTTGAATATGAATGCCCAACAGGCTATATGGTTGGCCACGATTTGTTAGTTTGAGTTCGAGATTAATTACATCAAAAGAAATGAGAACAGGGTCGCAGATGTTCTTCAAATCTATGAGCTACTATGGGTAAAACTTACAGGACATGATCTTGTAGGCAAGTCAGCAAGATGTCAAGTATATGAAGATTGTGAACATGTTACAGAAGGGTACAGGTACTGGTACAGGTGCAGGTGCATAAGATATAGACTATTGCCTTACAGTGGATGGATTGGTTAGATTTAGAGATAACATATATGTGTTAGACAATAGTGAGCTCAAGAAGGTGATCTTGAGGTATTTTAATGCGAAACCTTATTCAAGTCACCTAAGCTATCAAAAGACATTAACCACCTGTTACACAAAAATATCTTCACCATGATTATTTGCAGTCAGTATGGGTCTATCATCACTTGTATTGTCCTCCTAAGCAATTCTCAGACCTTAGCTCTTCAAGTCAAGCTTTGGAAATGAGAGAAAGACATTAAAAATCAATGTAACTCTGGTTCCGCACTTTCTCTCACTGTCACCTGTGGTCCCGCACCTTCTGTTTACAAAAAATGCGGACCTGCACACTCTGTCGCTAACGGTGTAGGTGCAGACCCCTGTGAAAGTCAAAAGGCACAAGTTTTATCTTTAAAAACTCACTTTGGGTTAATTCTAGAGGATTCTAGAAGGAATTTTGACGTGGATTGTTCGCTCTGAGGTGGTTCATGCATCCCAAAAGAGAAGGAGCTAATCCCTTGATGAGAGGAGCTATCCCTTTGAAGGAGGGCTTTATCCATTTGAAGAAGGACCTAGTAACCTCCCTCCATTGCACTATAAATATAGGCATTGGGCTGGTTGCTGAAGAGGTTAGAAGCTGAACATTTTTTAGGGTAAATGTTGGTGAAATCAAGACTTCCTAGTTGAGCTTAAGAGGAGAGATCACATACCTTTTTGGCTTCATTGGGGAGTGAGTGAAACTTGTCAAAGTAGAGGAGACTTCTTGCTGGACCCTGGGAGGAGCTTGTACAGCGTCAAGGAAAAGGTTGTAAAGTTCTTCTTCTTTTGAATTAATACAATCAAACTCATTTTTCTCAACAAGTATCTCATGTTATTTGTTTCATGGACTCCTTGACTTTCATGTTAAATATGTTTTATGATATTGGCTTTTCAGGTGCTATTTAATTTGTTTGCCTTGTTTGTGTTTGCAGATTCGCGACAAAGGAGCTCATTGGGATCAAAAGAGTGAGGGCATCCACAGACTTGCGTTGGACCTAAGGTAGGCCCTAAAAACACTTGTTTTCCATTGTTTATTAAAGCATATTTAGAGAAAGATAGTGTCTGGTTGGTTTTCTTGTCATTAGGTATTCTTTAGATTGTAGGAAGGTCTATCTTGTTTGCAAGATCGACTTATTCCGTGTGAAAAAATGGCGACTCCACTGGGAACTTGATTGTTTTCCTTGTTTTTACTTTGACCTGAGAAACGTTGTTTCTGTTTCTGTTTTTGGCTTGTTGGGTGTAAAATTGTGTAGAGTTTGTAGATCCAGGGTTGTTTCTTGTTTTTCATAGCTTTGGGAGAGGACTACACCCTAGCCGTTTGACATAGTGCGTACCTATCCGCATCTTGGATTTTAGCACAGAGCGGGACCGCACCTGTGTCAACTGTGGACCTGCTGACCCTGTCAAAATTTTGAAAAACCTAAGATCTCCTCTGTTAGTCAGCTTAGTCTTTTGTTTAGAAATTGTTATCCACTGCCCAGACCTACATATAACTTGTTAGAAGCTTTCCTTAGGTTGATTTCATTAGTGTTAGGGTTTTAGGTGAAATTCCTAGGAGTTTTTCTTGTTGGGTTTGTTTTTCATTTTGGTTGTGTAGTGGCTCTGAGATTAGAAGTTGTAGGGACTTCAGATCACCTTGGTGTCTACCAGCCTTCTTATGAGTCTGACCATTTATGAAATCTCCCCTTGTTGAGGAATCCGCTTTGAGTTTTCTCTTTACAAAACTTCGAAAAGCTTGTCTTTGAAAGTTTGGATTTTCATTTTCAAAAAGAAAACAAAATTGGTTGTTCTTGACTGATTTGTGATTCTACATAAATTAGTCCTTAGCTTACATCTAGCTAAGTAAACATCCTTAAAAAAGACATCTAGTAGGCTTTGACTTCAAATAGGTTTTTATAATTTATAGATCTCAAAGTTAGTCATTTTCATAGTTTTGAGTGTTTTATAAAAAGTATAAAAATCTCTTTTGGAAAAAGTTTGTTTTTGTAGTGATTGAGTGCTTTGAAACGAAAAAGGGAAATTTTTGTGAAATAACTAGTTGTCTCGTTTTGAGTGCATTGGAAAAGGACAAAAGCTCTTCTTTTAATTTGTTTGATTGAGAAAGATTTGTGTTTACAAAGTATTTGCATTCTCAAACTCTTTCTTAGTTTAGAAGTTCATCGAAGGGAAAAAGATTGTTTGAATCATCTTAGGTACATTTTTAGTGATTTTGAGTCGCGTCTTCATACCACGAGTTTCATCTTCGCACCTTTTGACTTAAACAAAAACCAATAAAAAATAACGCTTAAAGTAAAATTCATCTAGTAACATTTTTTATTTCTAGGGCTCTGATACACCAACTTAGATTAGGCTAGTGTCTTGGAGTAGGAGAGTAATTAACTCTCCAAGACAGTAAAAACAAACAAGTAGTTGTATCTTGTGGTAGGGAAGAAATCCAATTGTTGCATTTATGCTCTGGCAAAGCTCCTCTTAAAGGAGAAGCACGAGATCGTGTCCGAACCTGTGTGGGAATCAATCCTTCCTCATTGGGAACGATGCCAGATATTCACATATTAAAAATGGTAAACCTCAGATTAACCATTGTCTAGGAGCCTGGGGTCACTTGTTGGTAAACCTTGGATTATGTCAAGGAGCCTTCAAGGGGATTGAGCTTGCTACTCTGCCCTTGCGTGCGTATCAGATCGTAGACTGTTCCCCCAGGTATATTTGTTTCAGTTGGTAACCTTAGTAGCCATGTCCTTTAGGATTCTTCCTGAGGTGACAGTGGTGGGAAGATCCCACTGTACCTGGAGCAGACGTCGGCTAGGCTCACTTGGATTTTCTGGGGGGTTTTCTTCACTCGAGATGGTTAAGTGGAGGAACTTGTGCCAGTCTATTCATTAAGCAGGTTGCCGGGGTAACTGTTCCAACCACCATTTCTGTATTGAACTCTGCGACATTGGATTTCATCACCAACTAGTGTTTTCAGTACGGAAAGTTACTATTTGTGTGTGTTTTATCCCCTAGATTCTTTAGGCGTGTGATTCAAATTTGTTTGGTTCTTTAGAGACTTTAGGTGATTTTCATTGAGATTTTACTTTGTTTGCGTGTGAAGTAGTTAAAAGTTTTTAATTGTGGCTGAATTACCAAGGCAATCCCGTAGACTTCGGGGCCAATCTCCCGAGTTTGTAAACATGGCTGAGTTACTGAGGAAGTCCCCTAGAGTTCGGGGCCAACCTCTTGAGGAAGTACCGAGCCAGCTTGAATGCTTGAAAGTCCTCGTAACTCCTAGAGACAGTAGAGTTGGGTCACCTGAAGAAGGAGAATCTTCTTTGATAGTACATCCTGATTTTCAACCGATAGTGGCAGATTATAATCCGCATTCAGTGTCGATTTCTGAAGTTGCTGGTAGCTTTCCATCTACTAGTGATATAGGTGAGGAATCTGAAATATCCAAGCCTGAAAGTGAATTTGCTACTACTCCGACATCGGGGTTTATTTCTCCAGCTTCTAGTGGTCCTGGTTCACCTAGGGTAGAAAGAGTAATCACCCAAGATCTTCCTTCTGGACTTATTGCTATTGAAGAAATTGCTCCGGAAGAAGAATTAGGCATCCCTATCCCTGAAAATCAACCTGTTATTGAGCTAAGGGAGCGTGAATCAATTTTTTACAGTCCACCTAGGAGTAGTTCTTGGTATCTTTCTTTGACTAATTTTTTAGAAAACTCAGGGTTAAGTTTTCCACCACCTCGCGCTCCTTATCACCCAACACCTAGAGGTTATTATACTCCCGTAAATATGTCAGGACAGTCATCCATGTTTACTCAATCGCCTGAATCCTTTTCACACGGCGGTCCTTCTGTTCCCTCCGGGTATCAGTCCCTTTCTGGTATTTTTTCGGGAGCATCTCCTCAACCTTTTGTGCAAGGGTTATTAACTGGAAGCAATGATACTAAGCCGTTGAGTGTAGAAGACATTCTTATGATGTCAGGTTCTATTCCCAATCCTCAACCTCAAGGTGGCCAGTTACCGCCTGGGGGGCAGCCTCAAATCTCGCCTAGGGGGCAACCTCAAGGTACACAATTTGCATCTGGGGGGCAACCTCAAGGACAGTACATACCTATGGGACAGTACGTTCCTCAAGGTCAACCCCAGACTCAATATGTACCCCAAGGTCAACCTCGGTATCAATTTATACCTCAAGGTCAACCCCAGTATCAGTACGTTCCTCAAGGGCATCAACCCCAAGGTCAGTACTCGAACCAAGGTTTCCAACCACCCTCCGGTCAAACGTATGTACAAGGAACGGGAAATGTACCTTTCAATTATCAATCCTACCCTCAACCCGGTTATGGTCCTCAGTATTCTCAACCAGTTATAGGTCAGTACCCCGGAATGAATATAGTGTGGGATCCATCACAAACTCAACAGGTGTTGCAGCCAAATGTACAGTTGTCATCTCAAATTGGACAACCCTTAGTTTCTGGTACACCCCAGCAACCAGTCCAGTCTCATATTCAAACTTCTGTACCTTCGGTAGTTTCCCAGCTTGGGCCTAGTACACCTCGTACTCTGCCTCAAATGACTGCTACAACTGCCGCAAAATCTGTTCAATCTACCCCACCTACTTCTCGAGTATTGACAGCTCCAGTTTCTACTGTTCCTGTATCTACTCCTCAGACATCTTTACCATGTCTGGATCTACGATTCAAACTTCGGTTCAGATTCCTATAGGAAAACCTGGTTCAAGTACGGTTGTCACAAGTCAACCACAATTCACTTATCAACCGTACAAGGGACAGTACCAATTCGGTCCTGCTATGCAGCAGCCAGTCTATCAGTATCAACCATACCCCAGGTACACTTATCAACAACATCAACAACCCCAGTATGGTCCGGTTAATCCTGGTTTTCTGGGAGGATACAATATCCCAAACGCAATTCCTATTCCTAGTTATCCTGGATATCCTCCTCCTGGGGCTGGTCTTATGACCCAGAGTTTTAGGGATCCTAATCGACAGTTACCATTTATCGCAACTTTGGACTTACCTGACTTGTCACGCCTAATGAACGATCCCATTAATTATCTTCCGTTTTGGCCGCCATTGCCAAATAAGTTTCCCAGTGACATTCCCAAGTTCGAAGGTAAATCAGGAGAGGACCCGTCGAACCATGTGATGACTTACCACCTCTTGTGTGCATCTAACTCCATTTCAGATGATTCAGTCCGTCTTAGACTTTTCCAGCGCACTCTAATTGGTCTCGCGGCCAAGTGGTACATTTAGTTACCACGAGGCACTTTTTATAATTTTAGTCAGTTAGCTACCTCGTTTTTAACTCATTTTCAGTTGCCAGTCCGATACGACAATGGCATGGAATTGCTAACTTTGCTAAAACAATCAACATCCACTTACATTTCAGATCATATTCATGAGTGGAGACGTCGACGGTGTTTAGTGAAGGTATTTATTCCGGATCAGATCTTGGCCAAGTGGTTTGTAAAATCTTTGTTGCCAAAGATCACTAAAGATGTAGCTAAAGCTGGAGTTGTTACTAAGGAGCAAGTAATTGCTCAAGCACAGTACCTTGACTTGGTCTATACTCAATCAGGTACGTTACACGAGAAAATCCCCGATCTTCCCAAGCAAAACAAAATCGCTGCAGCTCCTTCGGGATCTCATGCTGCCGATGGTATGATTGGTACGGTTAACACTAAAAGTAAGAAGAAGTCTTCCAAGAATTCTTCCCCTATCATAACCTTGCCTGATTCCCCAACAGGAGATTCTTCTACAGATATTTCTGTCGATATTCACGTTGTAGAGTCATCTATAGCCAAATCAAAATCTGGTGGGAAGAAGAAAGGAAAGAAGAAGAATAAAATGGAAAAAATTTCAAAGGTGAAACCTGAAAAGGCAGAATCCAATGATGACAAGCGCAAACCTCGTTATCCTTGTCTCATTTGTGACGATGAACATTTTACAAGAGACTGCCCTCATCGTGCAGAGGTTGTGAAGATTGTCAAAGGTTCCCAAACTCCTACTGTTTTGAAGGATCCTTTTCCAGCTCAAGACAGTAAGATGATAGGTTTGTCCTCGAGTGCCAATGAAGAACCCATACTGATGATGTCCCATGTTAGGATTGTGACTTGATAGCAAGATTATGGTAGTAAAAGTCCTGTTGATGGTAAAGAAGTAGAATCTTCTCATTCTAATCCATCAACCTCAGCTCCTGGTTCCGATCCACTACAGATCGAGAAACCTAATCCAGACTTGGTAATCAAACCGCCCGCCAAGGGTATACTTCGAAAGTCCGCTTTCAATCCACGTGCGAGAGAGGCTCAGAATTATAACATTGTTGAGGATTTAGCTGTTTCAGCCTGAGCAATATCGGCTTTGGAAGTGCTGCAATCATGTCTAGCACAACGTAAATTACTTCTGTCGGCTATGGGAGCTGTTGACGTTCAGGACTCAAACCTAATAATTTTCGATCTAGAAAATAGTACACCGTGTTTGCCTCATCAAATGGCTTTCCAAATTCCAGTGATAGTAAAAAATAGGCCTATTCATTGGATTGTAATTGATGAGGGAGCCTCAACGTGTATTATGTCGATACAGTGTTGGAGATCGCTTGGTTCTCCTTCGCTAAATCAATCCCCGACGATTTTAAAGGCCTTTGATAGCCGTGGGTTTCATCCTTTTGGCATTTTATAGGATTTGCCTATAGGGGTTGAAGGAAAAACCATTAGTCTATATGTGGAGGTGGTTGATGCCCCTCTAGATTACAACCTTCTCTTGGGTCGAAGTTGTTCATACGCTATGACAGTGGTTGTTTCATCGGTCTTTCGAGAAATAAAGTTTCCACATAATGGAAAGATCATAACAATAGACCAGGTGGCTTAATTTTCATCCGACCCAGCCTCTTCTAAGATTATTCAGCATGTCGGTAAAATGACTATCCCATATAAGGATGTTGGAGTAGGACTAGTTAAAGATGTCGATTTACTGGGAACTTTTCCTTTTCCTGCGATCAACGCATCGTCTTCATTTGCAACCATTCATATGATTACATCAGACACTATTGTTTATGATGATCCTTGGATCGTTCCTTCTGAATCTGAGATAGACTCATTTCGTAATGCCATGCCTTTGAGTCCATATGAAATTGCCTATGAAGCAGTGCAGTCGTTTGCCGACCCATCTTCAACTGAAAATGACTTCATGAATGTGGTCCGTGAGGAATCACTTTTCACATCAAGCTCGGATTTAATCACGTTTTCTGAACTTGTTCACTCTGATGAGAAAATTCATGAAATCCTATGTGTAGATGATTTACCATGGGAAGATCTCCATCACAGATCTTCGTTTTTACCCGAGGATGATTGTTTTGAAAATGATTTCTCATCAATTTTAACGACTGAATATGTCAAGGAACCTCAGAATCCAACGAAACATCCCGATTCAGAGTTAAATTTGGGAAACATCTCTCGAACTATTCCTATTGACATTTCGGTTAAGCCCAGAATTGTTGAGAACATTCATATAGGTGCCTCGTGTACATATGACGAAATTCAGCTATATCAGGCCCTATTTCAAGAATTCTGCGATGTGTTTGCCTGGTCCTATGAGGAAATGTCAGGAATTGATCCCACGATTGTTGTTCATGAGATCAAGACTTACCCGGATGCTAAACCCGTCCGGCAACGTTTGCGTCAGATTCACCCACGAAAAGTTGTTGCAATTAAAGCAGAAGTTGAAAATCTATTGAAAGCAGGTTTCATTTATCCGATCCCGTTAACGAATTGGGTATCGAATATTGTTCTGGTTAACAAAAAACAGGGAACAATAAGAATATGCATCGACTATAGGGACATTAATCGAGCCTATCCAAAGGACAATTACCCAACTCCCTATATCGATCAAATCATTGATGATTGTGCCGGCAGTGAAATATTCTCCTTCATGGATGGTTTTTCTGGATACAATCAAATCAATATTCTACCTGTCGATCAACCAAAAACGGCTTTCATTTGTCCATGGGGGACATTTGCTTATTGCAAGTTACCTTTTGGGCTTAAGAATGCTGGAGCAAATTTTTAAAGGGTGATGTCTTATGCGTTTCATGACATCAAGTACATTGTGCAACCGTATCTCGATGATTTGCCTGCTCATTCATTACATCGAGCTGATCACCTCGTCCATTTACGAGCAATCTTTATGAGGTGTAGGCATTATCAGATTCGGTTGAACCCACACAAATGTGTCTTCTGTATAGAAACGGGTCGATTGCAGGGGTTTGTAGTTTCGAAAGCCGACATTCGCATCAATCCCTTGAAGGTCGAAGCTATCATCAAATTACCTCCTCCTTCGAGTCTTCGCCAACTCCAAAGTTTGCAGGGGAAAGCAAACTTTTTACGACGATTCATTTCTAACTACGCCGAGGTTACAAAGTGTTTTACCTGGTTGTTGAAGCAAAATACTCCATTCTATTGGGATGAGATAGCTCAGAAATCTTTTGATGCACTCAAACACGCGTTGACCCATGCATTGTTGTTGCATCCTCCCAACTACAACCAGGATTACTTCTTGTATCTCACCGCCTCTCGTTCCACCATTGGAATGGTCTTAGTTCAGGAAGATGAATTCGGAATTGAACATGTGATATATTACCTTAGTCGAACTTTAAATCCAACTGAGCTAAAATACTCACATGTGGAGAAATTGGCATTGGTAGCCGTTCAAGCTGTCCAACGTTTTTGTCACTACATTTTACTACGTAAAACTACAGTAATTTCGGATTGAAACACTATGATCTACATTTTGACCAAGCAATTGCTAGGGGCAAGTACTCTAAATGGATTGTTATCCTGTAGGAGTTCGACTTGGAATTTTAGAAATCCAAGTCTAAGAAATATTTAGTTTTTGTGGAGTTAATGTGTGACTTCTCGCATGCTGACACAGAAACTGTGGCAGAAGAGCCCATTGCGGACGAATCCTTGTTTCTAATCAGTACTTTAGATCCGTGGTATGGGGATATCATCGTTTAACTCCAGACCCAATCCTTGCGGCCAAAAATTTCAAGGTCAAAACGTCGAAAAATTCGTTTCCAGTCCCAACAATTCAGGATTATTGGAGATACTCTTTATCGCCATGGGGCAGACTCTGTTTTTCGATGTTGCTTAACTCACGAGGAAGCTGAAAGGGTTCTAAATGAATGTCACTCTGGAGCGTGTGGCGGTCATATGTCTGGGTTTGCCATAGCCCAAAAGATATTGCGCGCTGGCTACTTCTAGCCGTCTTTATTTAAAGATTGTATTGCGACGGTCTGAAAATGCCACAACTGCCAAATTTTTGATCGAAAGATGCGCGCTCCACCTGCTCCTCTCCACCCTATAATTACCGTTGGTCCTTTTGCCAAATGGGGTATCGATTTTATTACATGTAACCCTCACTCGGCCAGGGGGCATGCGTATATCATCCTTGCGGTAGATTATTTGACCAAGTGGGCCGAGGTGATGCCTACATTTGAGGAAGACGGCAAGACAGCTGCAATTTTCGTGTTCAATCATATAATTTCTAGGTTTGGTGTCCCGCAAGCAATAATCACTGATCATGGGTGCCATTTTCGAAACGTTATGATGACCGAACTTACAAGCCAGATTGGTTTACGTCACGATAGTTCAACACCTTATTATCCACAAGCGAATGGTCTGGTTGAATCCATCAACAAAGTTTTAGTTATCATGATCCGACGAATCATTGGGATTCATCGGTCGAATTGGCACAACATGCTATTTTCAGCGCTTTAGGCGTACCGAACTTCAGTAAAAACATCAATAGGGTTCACTCCTTTCCAACTAGTCTATGGTTTGGAAGTTGTGTTACCCATTGAATGCGAAATATCGTCACTGCAAATGGCCATCGAGTTACTTCCAGCCACTTCCGAAGAGGAAAAGCGTTTGTTATACTTGGCTCAATTACATGAGAATCGACGTGATGCTGCATTGACGATCGAGACTCACACAAAACACATGAAAGCTCAGTATGATCGAAATGTGACCCCTCGAAAATTTTCGGAAGGAGATCTAGTCTTAGTTTACGATCAACCTAATGATAAATTACGCACTGGAAAATTCGTTCCTATGTGGCATGGTACCTATGTTGTCAAGCGAAAGCTAGCAAAAGGGGGCTATGAATTGGTAGACTTTGACGGGGACTCTTTGGGTAAACCCAGAAATGGTCTTTACTTGAAGAGGTATTATGCTTAAAGAATGGGTATGGAGATTTTTAGTTAGGATAGTTTTTCTTTCTAGCTGGTGTGTTTTAGTTTAAACAGTGTGCTTAGCTTAGAGAGTGTTTTTTTCATCATTATTCCTACTTATCTTGGTTTTACTCTTGATATTCCAGATGTCTATGCCTTTCCAAACATACATTGGTTTCGCTGATGGTGCTTGTCGTAATACACGGAACATCTCTTCCGCAACTTGGGTTATCTATTCGCCCTCTGACGAGTTAGTATCTATGCATGGGGTAAGCCTCGGTCAAACAACGAACAACATTGCTGAGTACAGTGCAGTGATTGAGTTATTATCTGAGTCTATTTCATTTGGGATTCGGAGCTTGATAGTGAGGTTAGATTCTGAACTCGTTGTATTACATCTTAATAGAGTGTATGCCATTAGAAATCCAGTGTTATTAAGATTATTTTTGAGAGTGCGTCTCTTGGAACGTGAATTTGATTATATTGAATATCAGCATATTCCAAGGTCTTTAAATACATTAACAGATGCAATTGTTTCTCAAATGTTAAATAGACATTTGCAATAATCATACATGTAAATTTAAAACCATTCCATAACATGATTTACAAGATAAGCCGGTAATAGTGATATATATATATATATATATATATATATATATATATATATATATATAGGAGTGTGTCAAAAAATACATCGTCCTCGATCATAGGTTGAAAAACACCTTATGATCGGCAAAAATTATAAGTACAAAAAACAAAAATGTCACATGTGCCCACAATAGGCGATCATCCTATCGCTGGTGATGATCTCTATAAGAAACCACTGCACGGGTCACCTTGCAAAGGAACCCCCTAAAAGGTCCCGGGACCCCAATCACATAGCGTTGAAGTTGACGAGTAATGTCATCTATAGTGGTCTCCAGAATATCTCCTGTCAAGCGCTCGAGATGACCCTCCAACTCGGCCAAAACCTCTGTTGATTCGTCCTGTGGGGCTGGCGCGGGTGCAACTGGTTGTTTTCTCTTATAAGGCCGGAGAGCGGCTGGTAACTATGGACCCACATTTGCATTTGAAACTTTTGCTATCAGTTTTGAGACGATGGAAAAATAATAAAAAAATTAAAATAGGAAAAATGTTGAAAATGATTTTACCTGAATCATCCCACTGCTCTCCTAGTGGAAGAACCATGTCTGGGTGACTAAGAAAATCTATCCCAACGTAAGGGAAGTCTTGAATAGAAAAGACCTGGTTTTCCAGCCATTGGAAATACTCAAGTTTGAATCGAGCAACCTATGTCCTCTCATCCGGGTGACGGGCCATAACTGCGACCCATCGCATCAGTTTGGGCTCTCGAGGAAGCCCAGCTCCAACAGTAAGGTGCTGCGGGATCAGCGTAGGAACCCTCTCCAGGCAAAAACTCACAACCAAAGCCCCATAACCAAAGGTCTTTAGTCATCCGTTCTTGGCCCTGGTCAGTTGGCCTTTCACATTGGCCAACACAACATCGAACCAGTTGAAGATGGTGCCTCGAAAGCAATCAACTGCCATACGCATCTGGGATCCGATGGCAATATGTAATGCGTCAGCCCCGCAAAGTCTGGTGACAGTGAACGCAATCACCATGAGCTTAGGACGGGATATGGTATTTATGTCTATCCCTTTGTCTCTAGCCTGGCTGTTGCAGTACTCTAGCCTGAGGCTATCGACAGACTGGCCACCTGCCCTAGCCCCAAAGAGAGTCAAGTCTTCGCCTCTCTTAGGGAAACCAGTCAAGAAATATATGTCCGTCGGCTCAATTTCGATCTAGTGGCTGCCAATGAGGAAGCACTGGTCCTGTATGCTCCATCTGTCAACCAACCACTGTAAGAAATCTACCTGAGCCCTCGTGCCAGGAATGGCCCAGAATTTGTACAAGTTACACGCCCTTAAAGCATCAAGTGAACGCTGATGATTCCATGTGGCGACATCCACGTCCTCATTCTCTCGTTCACACCAATCTAGCATGATGTACTCTTTGCATCAAGTATAAGGATAAATTAAATTGCTAGAAATTATTTTGATTCGTCCATTTTTGAGAATTTTTGGGTTAAAAACCCTTGCAACGAGGACCGCACCCTCCGGGTTAGACACAGTGTGTGGGACCGCACTTTGTCTACATGGAAGGTGCGGACCCCAAGCTTTTTCCCAATGGAGAAAAAGTCGGGGTTCGCAGGCCAGCAGTGGTAAACCTGCGGGCCCCTGCGCGCGGGTTTTATGCCTAAAAACCCTCCCAAAAATGAAATAAATGACTAAAACAAAAAATGAAACGGTTAAAAATGAAGAGTAGGATTATGTGGATTACCTGGAGAAGACGGCGTTCGATTCCGGCGGTTGGATTTTCCGCAATCTTCACAGGAAGTTTTCTGAGCAAAAGCACTATTTTCTCACCCAAAACTCAAACGGTAAAAATGAATTGACAAAGGCCCTTTTTATAAGTCTTTTGAGTAAATAAATTGCAAATTTGTTTATGTTTCACTTTGGAAAGGTATTTTTGCGACATTTTTATCCATTTCAAACAGGTATGAGTAATGTTTGTGTTTTTGTGCAAGATAAAGGATTATTCAAGCGAAATTTATCATTTTCGACGAAAAACATTTAGAGTCATCTTTAAGCTCTTTTCTGACTCCTGAAACATGAAAAGATTGTTGAGTGTTTCTTTTAAACTCGTTAAAAGGGAATTAAAAGACGGTCCACTTACAAATCTTTTCTTACCATAAAAACATGAAAATATTACCGGATTTTTGTCGTTTCAAATTCGATATTGGTTATAAAACGACGTGTCATTGATCACTTTTTTACTTTTTCGGATCAAGGGCACTAATGATGAAAAGTACTCCTTGGTCGTAAAAGATCAAGTGGTTCTCTCAAGTATTATTTTATACTCTTTCGGGCTTGGGAGACACAAATTTACAAAAAAGGTCAACCCTGGAGTCTTCTTATGTTTTTTCAGACTCTCTAAAATTGAAAAACACCGAGTTTCTCCTATACTGGACTCGTTAAAATTTCACAGTAAAGGACCTGTTCAATTACAAACAGGAACGAACCACTCCTTCTTAGGGTTCGAATTTAAACTAAGTTGGACTCATTCAAAGGATGAGCTTATAATCAAGCAAATGTTATCCTCCTCAAGCTTGTCAAAAATAAAGAGGTACTTGCCAGAAATGGTGGGGGAAAAGAGAGAAAAATGAGTCTGTTTGTCATACTTTGTAACCACTCTTGAACACGACACTTTTATTCACCTGGGTTGGGAAATCATTTGCCTAACAGTTGATCAAACCACATTGAAAGTCTTCAGCCGGTTTCTGGGTATTAACTTTGGCTCAATTGTCACCAAACCATCTGTCGTTTCGTTATGTGTTCAAGAGGTCACTGCCAATAAGCCATTCATCTGCAAAATATCTGTCATCCATCTTGACCATCCCTAAGTCAGTCCTTGCAACTAAATTTCTTCAACTTGATCTATGATTTCGTGTTGTAGGCTTGCCTACGACGGATCGCTTTCTATCGACTTCGGCACATTATCTAGAAAGATGATCTAGAAATCGTCAGTACCTTGAGATCTGCATGCCTCAATGGCAGGTTTCTCACCTTTGATGACAGTTTGCATCATTGACTTTCGATCAAAAGATTCCGTGACATGTTCGACATCAACACATTTATTCGCATCTCATAGATTGTACTGGGTACTTTGAGAGCCATTGACATCACTGGTGGTTTCTCTCACACTTGTTAACAGTTTACATCATTGACTGGTAATCAAGTGGTTTCTACCATGTTCGACATCAACACATTCATTCGCATGGACATAATTGTACTGTTTTAGGAAGTAGAAATGAAGACCCTGGATCTAGTTTCCACAATCCAGGCTGCGAGGAATTTTGTATTCATTATATAATGGACTATTCATAAACAGATGGCTGCATCCATACTGTGTCCACCTGAGTCTATACTTGTGATGTTTTACAAGATCATTCCTATATCAGAGCAGTAGTTAGTTTTTCTAGTCAGTTTTGATCTGAGTATGGGAATGCCTACCTCAGCGATGATATGATCTCATATATATATCTTGCATTGAATGTTTTTATAGGTTCCAACCGGGCTCTCCACAAGATGATCCTCGAAACGATAAAGTACTTCACTCTTCCTAAATGATCAATGAAATCCTCATCTACTACAGACTTCGCACTTTAGGGGGCAATCTGTTACACAAAAATATCATCACCATGATTATTTGCAGTCAGTATGGGTCTATCATCACTTGTACTATCCTCCTAAGCAAGTCTCATACTTCAGCTCTTCAAGTCAAGCTTTGGAAATGAGAGAAAGACATTAAAAATCAACGTAACTCTAGTTCCGCACTTTCTCTCACTGTCACCTGCGGTCCCGCACCTTCTGTTTACAAAAACTGCGGACCTGCATGCTCTATCCCTAACGGTGTAGGTGCGGACCCCTGTGAAAGTCAAAAGGCGCAAGTTTTATCTTTAAAAACTCACTTTGGGTTAATTCTAGAGGATTCTAGAAGGAATTTTGACGTGGATTGTTCGCTCTGAGGTGGTTCATGCATCCCAAAAGAGAAGGAGCTAATCCCTTGATGAGAGGAGCTATCCCTTTGAAGGAGGGCTTTATCCCTTTGAAGAAGGACCTAGTAACCTCCCTCCATTGCACTATAAATACAGGCATTGGGCTGGTTGCTGAAGAGGTTAGAATCTGAACATTTTTTAGGGTAAATGTTGGTGAAATCAATACTTCCTAGTTGAGCTTAAGAGGAGAGATCACATACCTTTTCGGCTTCATTGGGGAGTGAGTGAAACTTGTCAAAGTAGAGGAGACTTCTTGCTGGACCCTGGGAGGAGCTTGTACAGTGTCAAGGCAAAGGTTGTAAAGTTCTTATTCTTTTGAATTAATACAATCAAACTCATTTTTCTCAACAAGTATCTCATGTTATTTGTTTCATGGACTCCTTGACTTTCATGTTAAATATGTTTTATGATATTGGCTTTTCAGGTGCTATTTAATTTGTTTGCCTTGTTTGTGTTTGCAGATTCGCGACAAAGGAGCTCATTGGGATCAAAAGAGTGAGGGCATCCACAAACTTGCATTGGACCTAAGGTAGGCCCTAAAAACACTTGTTTGCCAGTGTTTATTAAAGCATATTTAGAGAAAGATAGTGTCTAGTTGGTTTGCTTGTCATTAGGTCTTCTTTAGATTCTAGGAAGGTCTATCTTGTCCGCAAGATCGACTTATTCCGTGTGACACCGCCATAAGGAGATTTTATCATTGGCTGAATCTGAAGAGGATGTAGTATAGTATGTGGCTAGGTGTTTTGATTGTCAGTGTGTGAAGGAATAATGTAAGCATCTAGGTGGACTGCTACAACTGATTTTGATTCCAAAGTGGAAATGGGAAGTCATTTCCATGGACTTCATGACAGGATTTCTGAAGATAGTGAGACAACATGATTCCATCATGGTTATTGTGAAAAGGTTGACAAAGGTTGCACATTTCATTTCAGTGAAGTCTACATTCTCAACTAGCAATTTAGCATAGGTATTAATTAGAGATTTTGTCAGATTGAATGGTGTTCCAAAGAATATTATGTCAGACAGGGATGTGAAGTTCACTTCTAAGTTTTGGAAGGATTTGTTTGCATCTTTTGGCACAGATTTGGCCTTCAATGGAACTTATGATCCGTAGATAGATGGACAGACATAGAGGGTCAATAAGATATTGGTGGACATGTTGAGGATGTATTTGATGCATCAACAACAAACATGGAAAGAGTACCTTCCACTACTAGAGTTCGCTTACAACAATGGGTATCTGGAATCGTTGAAGATGAGTTTGCTTGAGGCATTGTATTGACAGAGTTGCAATACTCCTGCCAGTTGGATTAATTGAGTTAATAGGGTGTTGATTGGACCAGACATGTTGGAAGACATGGAATAGGAAATGCAGGTGATAAAGAAGAATCTAAAGGTAGCACAGGATAGGTAGAAGAGTTATGGAGATCGGAACAGGTCGTTTAAGGAGTTCCAGGTACAAAAGAAGAGTTGCTTGGAGATTGGATCATGTGCCAAGATGGCACCACTGATTTGTGGACCCTTTAGTACCATTGAGAGGATTGGGATACTAGCCTATCAACATGCACTGCCTCTGACAGTGAAATTCCATGATGTTTTCCATGCATCATTGCTTAAGAAGTATGTTAAAGATGTTGATCATGTGATTGACCAGTTTGTATTACAGGTGGAACCAGATGGATATTTCCAGCTGGAGCCTCAATGCAGAAAAAGGTGCTCATGCTCTGGAACTGAGCAATCAAGCAGGTTAAGGTGAATTGGATGCACTTTGACCCTCATGAAGCTACATGGGAGATGGAGAATCAGATGTAGGCTATTTATCCTTCCTTTCCTTTCAGTTGAGGCAAAGAAGTTTTGGTGTGGAGTTTTGGTATATGTCTTAGTATATGTTTTGGTATATGTTTCATGATGTTTTGGTATATATGCATATTTATGTGAATGTAAATATAGCCATGAGATATGTTATAAAGCTCCAATAAGCGCTATGGGTATCATTTCATTATGATTTTATTCTTATTATGTTGTCATGTTGGTTTGCTTTTCAGCAAGGTGGTCATTGTAAATACTGCATCGAGCTATGTTATAAATATCCATGGGAAATATGTTTTTTTTCAATGGTTTTTCAGAGGTATAGGTGTGGTTGAACACCGAGGAAGGTGTCCCCCAAGGGGGGGGATTCTATAATAGCCCTAGTGAAAATTCAATGTAATAAAAGTT
This sequence comes from Pinus tabuliformis, assembly GCA_031772625.1. Taxonomy (NCBI): domain Eukaryota; kingdom Viridiplantae; phylum Streptophyta; class Pinopsida; order Pinales; family Pinaceae; genus Pinus; species Pinus tabuliformis. Next base: position 464,513,521 of record CM062809.1, on the reverse strand, counting down.
AATAAATGAAAAAATAATAAGCACGATTGATGGGAAACTTATTCCAAGCTGAATGTTGGGAAAGACATCCTAGTGTGGGTGTTCATCGGTTCATTAATGACTAAGGAAATTGGAAAAGGAAATGGCTAAGGATTTGGAAACGAAAAATGGCATTTTTGGACATTTATTTATGAAAATAATGGAAATTAGGAGAAAAAGGACGTGAAAGGTCACAGGTTGCATGTGAGGAGGAAAATGAAGGAAAATAATGGAAATTAAATAAAATAGGGGCCTCATTAATAAAAAGGTTTATGAGGATCAGTTAGTAACCTTTTCTGAGTTGAGTATTAGAGATCTCTCATTATTCTCTCTCTCTCTCTCTCTCTCGGACACTTAGAGTTTTCTTAGAGCATTTTGGGATTGGATCAAGAAAGGAAAAGAAGGTAATAGGAAGCAAACATCAAGCAGGGAAAGGAAGGATCAAGAATCCACAACAATATTATTTGTAGGTATCGATTTTCATGTGTATTTTCCTTGCTAGATTTAGCATGTATGGTATTGCATGTGTTCCTTTTGCTGTTATGGAATGGATTTTCCTAGGTGTGACAATGTTTTCAGCCTAGCATTGCCATTTTTGGATAGTCATGGTGTGATGGGGTTCTGTTATTTTTGTTGAGTTGGATTTCCAGATGGATTCGAAACTGAGTGAGGTGGATCTCTGAATGATAGAGCACACGGCCTAGTTGTCACTGAACTAGACTGTGAATCACCATAAAGCCACTGGCCTAGTGACCCCTGAGGCAGACTGTGGGTTCTGATAAAGCCATGATTGTGTTGCCTCGGTGGGCCTAGGAATCCTTGTAGGTGAATGGCAGGATATACGATAAAACCAAGCGATGGGTTTCTATCCATTGAGCCTAGTAATATCGGGTTTAGGATATGTGGTAAAGCCTGGAGAGTGGGTGTCAGTTTAGGGCCTAGTGATCTAGGTTTGGATTGTGGTGAAGCCTAAGAGACTAGGAGACAAGAAAATTCTGCACAGTGTAGGTGCATAAATCTAGTGGAATCTGTGCTTTTTTTTTCCTAGTGATCGGGTGGAGATCATGGTAAAGCATGTTATGACATGTTTATTCTGTTGGCCTAGTGATCCATGATGGATTACAGTAAATCCTGGTTTCTATTGATGAGGATGAGGTGGTTTAGTCTTGGGATGCCCTCATTGGATCTTTGGTTTGAGTCCCACATTCATTCTTAGAATATGGCATGACGGTGAATGGCTTAAGAGAGATTTGTCTTAGCCATTCTATGGTCGAGTGGAACGTGGTAGTCCCATCCTAGGTTTGGATTTTTTATCATTAATTAAAGGTTATTTCTCTTTGTATTTCTATGAGTATTATACTGATTTATATGTAGATCATATGGTTGTGATTTCATTAGTATTTCTACTACTATTATGATAGTTATATATGTGTTTTATGACAGTGGCTATGTATGGCTCTCATCATGTTTTTACTTGTAAATGAATGGAAAACATATCTAGGACCTAATAGATTATAATGCAGTAAATGGTATGAGGGAAGAATGGTTCTTAGTGATTCTCATGTAAGTATGAGATCCCTATGATTAATTATGTTGTTTACTCCTATAGATTACATGTTTGGGATATGTTTGATGAAATTCCTATCATGTCTAGTAGGGGTCTGATTAAAGGCTTGTTCAAGTATTTTCTTTAACATCATTGTTTCCCTAATATTTTACTGTTATGAAGATGTCATGTAATTCTGGGTAGTCACTTGAGCTCTGAGCCTAAAAAAGTAGCTTAAATCTCGGGGACGCTGTCACAAAACTGGACAAAATAGTCCTTGGACGTTGGCATGCTATAGCATGAGAGCATCAAGAGCCTCCTCAACGCTAGCAGGGCTATGTCATGAGAGTGTCTAAATGTCAAGTGATAAAAAAATTCAGTGGGACCCAGGTGCAAGATGCCTAAAGTTTTGGGATGCTTGTTAGGGGTCCTGTAGTTGATGTGGAAGGTATGCATGTTGTGTTTTAGTTGATTCCATTTCCTTAAGGTCACATTGGAGGTTGAATCTAATCATAGTAGCCTCTTGTCACATGTTTACCCCAATTGATCAGTTACTTAGGTAGAAGTGGGACGAGGGTGTTACATTAGTACAAGGAAGAAGGAGAGGCTCATAAATGCTAACAAGAACTTTGTACTTGTTGTTTTGAAAGCAAAATATGTCGAACATTGTAATGCTTTTAAGTGTTTTGATCCTTATATAAGGATGAATTATTTAATCTCATTTATAAATATGATGAGATATACTAGGAAACTGAAGGATTTTCTCCTAACAGGGAGATTCAACTTGATATTCAACTAGAAGAAAGTGCCCCTCTTCCTAATTTTGGTATGTACAAGGTGTCTGTGATTGAGAATGCAAATACCATAGGTAATTTGAAGAGTTTCTTGAAAAGGGCGTTATCAAGCCTAGTTCCTCTCCATGTGGATCTCATATTGTGATGGTCACAAACAAGGATAGTATATGGAGAATATTCATTGAATTTCATGCACTGAAAAAGATTGCAGTAAAGAATTGATACCCTCTTCCTTGTATCAATGATTTGCTAGGCCAATTAAAAAATGTAGATTATTTTTACTAAGTTATACTTACGAAGTGGTTATCATTGGATTCAAATTGTAGAACATGATGTTTGTAAACATTCAAAACAAAGTAGGGTTTGTTTGAGTGGTTAGTGATTCCTTTTGGGATTTTCAATTCCCCGAAAACTTTTATGCATGTGATGAACGATGTTTTTCGACCATTCATTTATGAATTTGTAATTGTCTACTCCATGATATTGTTTTATTTAGCATAACTTGGTATGGGCTTGTCAAACATGTTGTATAAGTATTTGATAATTAAAAAAATAAAAATTAACATGAAAATGTCAAAGTTTGAATTTGGAGAAAAATCATTAGTGTACTTGGGTTACAAAATAGGGTGTCATGAATTGAAAATAAATCCATCTAAATTTGAATAGGTTGCAAACTAGCCCATACATACATCAATGACATAAGTTAGGGTCTTCCTAAGTGTGGTACAATATTGAAGAAAATCAACTACTAAATTCTTGTTTATTGCATCTCCTTTACATACTCTGACTAGTGTCTAATAGATCTTTCAGTGGGGAGGCGAGCAACATAAGGCATTTAATACCTTGAAAGAAAATATCAACCCAACATTAGTGTTAGAACTACCATAATTGAAGTAGCCATTTGAGATAGAGAGAAATGAAAGTGGATATGCCATGGGAGTAATTTTGATGCAACAACTTGTGGATAGGTTCAATGAAATGTGTATTTTTATGCCTTGTAAGAACCAAGTGACAGTTGAATATACCACACACTTATTCTTTTAACATGTTTGGGTTCACTTTAGGTTTCCTACTTGCATTATTTCAAATTGATATTCCCACTATTTGGGAGAATTTTGGTTCAGCTTGTGGAGATCGATGGACACCAACCTAAACAGAAGTACTATTTTTCATCTGCACACTAGGATGCAAACATAGGTAGCCAATAGGACCATGGTACATTTACTCTAAGGATATCACAGTAAACAAACTATTCTTTGGAATAATATTTACACTATGTGAAATATTCCTACAAATGTTCCTTCCATTCTTCTACACAGAGCTCTCCATTTGAGACTTGTTTTGGGTACCTACCAAAGTCTATTAGATTTGATTTTTTGGAACTATTTTGATTCCAATAAGCATAATGATGAAGAAAAAACATTAAAATTCATTTAGAATATCCAAATGGTGCATCAGATAATACAATAATAGTTAGAGAAGGGCCAAGCCCAGTACAAGGCTAGGAAAAATAAACATCCCCCTAATAGGTCTTGTAACATCTCCCAATATATCATTCTCAAGAGAGGAGTTATACTACTTGGTTATGGAATCCTTCCATACCTTCTTAGCAGCTACCCCTAAAAAAGGGAGGGCTAAGTCTAAAGAATAGAAGGCATTAGTGCAACATAAGTAGGAAATTTCTTAGGTTGATGACTTGCCTGAGATGTGGAATTAGATACTCCCACTTGTTCTTGTACACCCTACAATGTTTGAGTAAGCCATCTTTACTTCCTAGCTACACTGGAAATTAATGATGTCTGTGTTCCTTGACTAGAATATTTTTGATCTCACTTTGATTTCTTTTTCCATTTTAGAACAAAATCTAGAACAACAATATTTTCATGTTCATTAATCACTATAGGATGTTTATATGATTTTAAGGACCATTCATCCTCATCAAACTTCATATCCTTTCTCACAAAAAATTTTATTTGCACTTGAATTTACATTAAGTAAGCCTCAGATGTCTTACTCGATCCAACAAATATCCCCTTTACATTCAAGGGTTCACATTCAGTCCTTTTTTCATCATGAATATGAATATAAATTCAAAAAACAAAAACATATGGAAATGTAATTCTTGTGGCTTCTCACTAGCAAAATATTTCTTTTTTGTTTTGTCTTTCAAGATTCTGTGAGGACATTGGTTCAAGATATAGACAATTGTGTTTCAAGCTTTTTCTTAAAGACACATGGGTAAATCCATGTCATGGATCTTCGTTTTTCCTATATCAGTGATGGATTTGTTACTCTACAACCACATTCTTATCACCCTCTTGATCATTGTTTCCCTGCAAAAGGTATCAAAGTCATTCAAGGTGTTCTCTCCCATAAAACTAAAGCATTTCTATCTTTTCCCCTTTAATTTTCAACCAATGCTTTGAACTCTTCAAGCTTACCGAATACTTCATCTCTAGTATTCATAAAATAAATCTAGGTTTTGTGAGAGGACTCATCAATAAAGGAAACATAATATAGCTTATCTATGAATGAAGAGGAAGGCATAGGCCCACAAACATTTGATTGCAGTAACTTGAGAAATTTTCTTGATTCTTTCACACTAAATGGGGAAGAAATATTTGAATTGTCATTGACTACACACCCTATACGCTCTTCAATCTTCTCTACTTGAAGTTTGGCAATCCATAGACCATATCCTTCATGAATGGAAGAGCTCCATGGTTCAAGTAACTAAACTTATTGTACTACTACTTTCATAGCTTGCCACAATCATGAACTAGTGTATCATGCTTTGTTGTATTGACATGAAGCTTGTAAAGGCATTCTTCCAACACAACTTTAGCTAAGAACGAAGGAAATGCATGGTTGTAATATCTGATAATGCACTTTTGATCATTGAACTAAACTATATGCTTCCTATTTGTTATAGATGAGATAGAAGGAAGGCTCTTCATGAATTTTGGTACATAAAAAACATATTGCCAATCAAGAATATCCCCTGATGGAATCTTAAAAGAGATGGTTCCAATTTTAATCATAGGATATGTAGTATTATCTCCCAACACCAATTATATACCCACATATTATTCTAGAAGCTTGCTGAAATATCTTTTATTGGTCACTTGTTGAAATGATCCATTGTCCACATACAAACAACACTATAAGGGGTATTGGTAGAGAGGCATGAAACCATAGAAAAGGTGGTTTCATGCTTGGATATTAAGTCATTCACTCTAGCTATAGAGTTTTCACTCCTTGCAACTTGCTTCTACTACTCTAGGTTCTAACCCTTATCCTTTCCCTTCTTTGGACAAGAATGGCATAATGACCCTTATTGTGGCACCTAAAACATGTTACATGACTCACACTATTCGTACTATTTTTTGAATAACATGTTTCTTCCTTCTCAACCAACATGGTTCCTCTATTCTTACCACCTTTCATCACCTTCACAATGAGAGCAAGGTCATGAGCCTCATCTATTCTTGTTGACATTGTTCCTCACCTTGTTTTTCTTGGATGAATACTTCCCAAATATTCTCAAAATTTGGTACATGTTCTTTAGTAGAAACACCATGCACAAAATCTTCCAAACATGGAGAGAAACCATTCACTGCAATGGGCACTAACTCCTCATCTTCAATCTTCACACCTATAAAAGAGCATTGATCTCTATGCTTGGTGATCTTCATGAGGAAAATCCCCACTATGTTGTTATATTTTTATCTTTTTTTGGCTTCATCAGTCTTCTCCATAGTACCAAGGTGCACTTAGCAAGTGGGTACATCTCTAGGTTTGTACAACAATGTTGAGGGTGCATTTATTGCAAGTCCATACAATGGTGGTATGGTAGAAGTTTTCTTTGGTTCTTGTGCATAATAGAGTGTGAAGGAGGTGCAATTTTGTAAAATAGTAGGGAGTGCATGCATGTTGAAAATTATTTCAACATGCATGCACCAATCTTAGTATATTTCTAGTTTTTCCACCTTCAGTTAAATTGAGTTTATTGGTGTCCCAAATTTAGCACTTTCTAGTTTGCTTAAATTCAACTTTTGGGTCAATCTAGTTTTTGAATGCTCAGATGATATATTCTTAAACATGATGTAGATCCCTAGGTTTCCTAAGGCACTTGCATGGGTGAGATTCTGATTAAAATAGAAGGTGCACTTAAGAAAGGGGATCAATACTATCATACATTAGTGTGTCTTCCAATTGAGATGCACCAACTTGGCACACTTATCAATGGAGCTAGGGAACACTAGGTGATTGCATCAATTACTGATCCTCTTTATATTGTATAAGCTTCACCTTCTAAAATAAGGTGAGCACTAGTGAGTACAAATATACTCATGATCATTGGGGGCCAGTTCCTATCATATCTTGTGAATCTAGCATTTACTGAGGTAAGAATCCTTTTATTGTTTGTCAAATTGTTTATTAATTTTTCATTGGCTGGAAAATGTAGCATGAAAAAGTGCCTTGAGAATTAGTGGGTATCCTTGTAATTTAACCAATAAATTATGTATCAAATATTCAACTCATAGTCTATGTTTCTCCTCTAGATGCTAAAATATTTCTAAACCATATACTTTTCCTAGCCTAAATTTTATGCAAAGTTGTTGCATTTTCTCAGTTTTCATTTAAGGGAATCCTTGATGCTTGAATGTTTTTTGGAGTAAAGTTAGTGTTCATTGGAGGATAATTTAATCACTTGAATATATATATTTTTTATTTGTAGGTGTGTTGACGGTGCTAGACCCACCAACATTCAAGGGATCTCCCAGGTATGAAGTCCCAACTAGACCTTACACAGTTTGGTCTAAATTTCGGTTAACTAGAATTCTTGAACCAAGGAAAATTTTGTAAATGATGTTGTTATCCAGTGAAAATCTTTCAACCCTACTTTGCAAGGTATTAGAATCCCATAGGGAGGATACTCCCTCCAAACAACACTCTTGGTTTGATGCATAATCTGTATCTTCCCTTCTGTATAGATTTTATTAGTTCTGAGAATATAGTTTCTTCATTTTATGTATCTTGAAGGAATTTTTATACCAATTTTTTGTATGTCCCTGACCTCCATATTTCTATGATATTATCTTCATATTTGTTTTTTTATTTAGAGTTGGCTCCAAAGGCTTATAGTAATGTTAACCATGAGCCATTCACATTGTTTTGTGCTAGTTGTTATTTTTATTCTTTGTGGCTTATGTTTTTATAGTAATTCACTTGTAGAAATTTCAACGCTTTATGGGTATTAATATTGTAATGTATTATAGTCCTACTATTGTGGAGTTGGCAGGCTTTTCTTAAAATCAAATAAATTTGTTACATTCTTTATTTTTTGTGGCAATGAATGCACTTGGCACGATTCTTGGCATACACCTAATAGATTGGTGTGGAAGAAGATTGCTACTCCTAATGAGTTTAACTGATTTTTTTTGTCACTAGCCATTCTATCTGGATAATTTTACTTAACTTATGTTGATGTGCCCCCTGTTGACATACAACAGGCACTAAAATTAGGTTATGCTTGTCCAACACTCCTCAACCTTAGTCGACCTCTTTGGAACTACAATGGTTTTGTAACTGCTGAGTGTGGATTTTACATAGCCTCTAGAAACAAGGTAAGGACACACCCCACGTTCCTTTATCAATGTGATATGAATTACTAATGGAAATGGATTCTATTCACACTGCCTTGTGTAGTTTACAAAAAAGATGAAAATATGGAATAAAATGTAATTTGTTAACAAAAAACAAAACTATGCACCTGAAAAGGTTTTGTGATTAGAACTTTGTCTGAGATAAAATTACCGAAAGATTGATGTCATTGACTTGGATTGCCTAGATTAACATGTATACTTTTATTAATCGATTACAATATTTTATCATTGATTATGCAGATGCTTCCCAGAAATTTCATTCTTGTAAACACAAATCTAAGAAGTACTATTCCCAACATTTTCTCTCTTGGTACAATGATGCGTGTCCAAGTAGTTATGGTTGGCTTATTGTTCATGGCTTGGTTTTATATATAGATTTCTTCTCTCCTAACATGGGACCAGTTCCATGGAAAATCAATCCCAAAATTTATCCTTCAAAATATAGATGTGTGGAGGCATTGTTGCAACATTTTGTTGGATATCTAATCCGATTATTTAAGAGAGATTCCTACCTTTGATTGATGTGTTGGGAACATCCAAAACATTTATAGTTTTTTCCCTATTGTTGGCACTGCATTCCTTTTTGTTCTTGCTTTTGTTCTTGAGATGAAAGGTCTGATCTTTGAGGAGGTCAATAAATTATGACAAGGGATATCATATAGTGGCAGTATAAGCGAGGAATATTCTTTTAACAAACCCCTTATTGATGATCATTATACAATCTGAAGTAACAAATAAGATTCTGAAATATCTCGTGAGAGAGGGTAGTCAAATCAGTTGTTGCAAATTTGTGGATGACATTTTTAAAGAATTATAGGAGAATGTACAACTTCAATGGCATATCACCAATCATATTGGCAATTTTTGCATGGTGGCATATCAAAAAGTTTTGCATGGTGGCGGTATCATAATTTGCACTATTTCTTGATAAGATACTGTTAAAATCCTTGAAAATTCCATTGGATGTGTTGGATAATGAATTCTTCTACTTGCATCATTCATCAAGTTCCATTTTCAAAATTTTTTTCATTGCTACCACTCCCCTAATATAGGAATTTTAATTTAGCACTACATTTGCATATATAAAGGATATATATTTTATGCTTTCCCTGAAGTTACATCATTTATAAATTAGGTTAGGCACACTAATGGGATTTTTTGGGTAACTCTACTAACACTTGTTGTGATCCAAAAATTTTCAATATTAGTCTTTGCATAATGTTATTTTTGGGGATGATGGTCTTCCACTGGAAATACACACACAAACTAAAGAAATGCATCAACAAGTTGAGTTTGGAGTTGCTGCACATTCGAGGTACAAGGAGGGTGAAGCAACACACTCTTCCTTCATTATTTAGATGGTCTAGTGGTAAATATGGGTCCTAACATGGAACAATGATATTATGGAAAATAAACTATGGTTATCTCCCTAGGATGCAGACATGAGACCACCATACTCTTTCCCTCCCCATAAAGATGGCTGCCCACATATGGATAAATTTTGCATCCCACCATGTGGCACAAATGATAGTCTCCTTTTGATTATGTTGGAAGGTGATAAAGTGATTATGGTATTCTTAAAAAGACCATATTATGATGTGGTTCCTTTTCAATCTTCTTGTTTTGAAATTTGTTTGCTAATATTTTACACAATTTTTTATGTATATTTTTTGAAATTTCTACCATCATATCAATTTCATGAATAAAGCATTTCTTATTGTTTTTAAATATATGAATGTGAAAGAACTACCTCCAAATTAGATTGTGAATAATTTACTAGACCTAATAGCTTATGGTAGTTCATGTTTTACATCATATGGTTTGCCAATACATGAAGAGGAGCTTAGGCCAAGAGTGAATCACAAAATCATTAATGATCCTTGTCAGAAGCTGAAAATGGGTGATTTCGTTGAACTAACTCTATCTATGTAGCTACCCTCCTCCCATATCTACCCAAGTCATTGGCCAACTAGGGTAAACATGTGATGGGAGGCTACTAGGATATGATTCAACCTCCTAGGTATCCTTAAGGAAGTGGAATTGATGGAAACCCATCAAACATACCTTCAGCATCATCAACAACACTCCTAGAAGCCATCCCACCCACACGTGTATCATGCCCGTGGGTCCCACTAATTTTTTAAGTTATTAAACCTCTAGACGCTCCCATTCTATGGGCATGCTAGCATCTAGAGAGCTCTGGAAGCTCCCACAACCTTGGATGCCTATGTCCAGTGATTATTTCTAGCAGACCTATGTCAAAATCCGTGAAATTTAAAGCATTTTTCAAGCCCAGAATTCCTTCCAATATCTAGAATTCTTTGTAACTTCTAGAATCCATTAAACATATGAATACAAGACTAATAAATCAAAAAATTACTCTAGGACTAGTCTTGACCATCCCCAACTAGGATTGACATTCTGCCAAACACTTTTCATCAATTTAATCTACATGTCTAGGATACAAGGCAGAGCATGAATGACTAATGTTGGGATAGGGTACCCTGTGGTCAATTTTGGGGAAAAGCCCAAGTGTTTGTGATGTAAAGTGTAAAGTCTCCACAAGTTGTGGTCGCAGAGTGCATAGATAGTAAGTGTCAAAAGGGATTTTCCCTTCTTTTGTGTAAATTATGTCAGCTATATTAGATTGTATAAAAAGGAGATCCTTAGAGAGTCTAAAGCATAGTAAGTAAGAGATCAATGAACGTAATGGGTCATTAGAGTTGAAGAGGTAATAGTCATAGAGTAGAAGAGAGGCTCTACAACTGTGTGTGCAAAGTCCTAAAGTAGAGTCCACGGCTAAGTGCGCAGGCCTCTACAATTGAGTGTGTTGGGTAGTCTTGAGTCTGTAAGAAAATATGAAGCATCAATAAAGAGATTATTGTGGAAATATCTGGGTTTTTCCCATTTACTTCCATTATGAATGATGTGTTCATGTTATGATGAATATTAGGTTTATGATTTAATACTGTATTGATGCACGATTCTGCATGGTTTACATTGTTATATGAACGCAATTAATAATATATATTTATGTGAAGAATATCTTAATGCATGGTAAAGTTATTAGGCACTTAAGCTGATCTGGGTAAATACAGAAATAGGAATAATAATAGAGGTGCATAAGTGTTTTATTTTCCTATTGAGGGTCCGCAAAAAATATTCGTAGACCTTCATGAAGGTCTAGAGGCTGGTGAGAGGAAGTTATATTAATAATCCTCAATGGCTTATCTATCTATGCAAAGGAAGTTCTAGGGCATAAAACGACATCACAATCATCTCTGGGTGTGGAAACTTGGTTCCAACATCCCCCCATACTGCTTCAAGTGAGAATTCAGTCTATGCTCTGCGGATTGATGCCGAAAGGTCCAATAGTGTAGGGATTTGTTTGGAAAACTTAACGATGCACCTGGGTCAAGACCCACTAATCCAACATATGGTTCGATTACCAGGATCAAGATCTGCATAAAGAGATGTGTTATGTCGCATCACTGGAATCCAACTAAGAAGGAAATTGAAGATTGGTTGGATAGAAAGATCCATGAATTCGCGATGCAGGAAAACAGAAATCCATGATTGATGAAAGAACAATGGTTAGACAGGTATCTATACATAGAGATACATGAAATTTTCTTATGTTCCTTCCCAGTCAAATTATACGATTGGATTGCTAAATTGGCAGATGGCCAGGGAAGGTGGAGGCTTGACAGTCCAATAGTTTTGGTCCCGGAGTTAGTGTAGAGATTGGAAGCATCTGAAGATAAGATCATGTGCATTCTCAATCACTTGCTTGATCATATCCTCATAGTATTTGTGACAGAGTCCGCGGTCGATACCTCGATCGGCTACAACAAAGTAGAGTGACGCTTCTTCAAGGGACTGTGAGGTAAGTATTTGAGATATTTGAATACTTGGATCAAAATTCTCTTGTGTGAAAAGTGCGATATGTAATTACCTTGATGTTTGGAGCTACATGAAGTGGAAATTTATTCAGGGATAGAAGGGGAGCAGGACCTGAATATAGCCCGCTGATTGAGCCTCCTCTGAGTGACAACAAAGAAGCAGCATAGGCTTCTCTGGAGAGCATTGTCTAGTTAATAAGGGGAGGGTTCCCGCGAATACCCCATCCACCCACACCACTTCCATCTTCACTTCCACCACATAAACCTTCATCCACACCGCCACCACCTCCATGACCGTCCAATATGGAAAATTCTATAAAATTGCCCGTTTTCATGGGCTTGGGGATTGAGGACCCAGACCATTTTTGGTTCGTTGCGACGGCTATGTAGGAAGCCTATGGAATTACAGATGATTAAATGAAGAAAGAAACATTGGTTACTGCTTTATAGGAATGCACGCTAACGTGGTACATTATGTACTCCACTGATAACTCGACGGCTATGTTGATAGACATTTAGATTGTGCTAAATAAGGAATTCAGTAGGCACAAATATAAGGTGTAATCGATCATTGGATTCGAGGAGATCATGGTGAAGCCTGGAAAGACACCTAGGAGATGGATCAGAGATTGAAGTGCAAGATCCGCGAAGCTAACTTGAATCTTATGGATGGACAACACCATGAATGGTTTGTGGCTTCACTCTTGCCTCATCTAAGGGTTGCTTTATAATAAAAAAATATTGGGACATAGGCGGAGGCCCTAGAAATTCTGATGAGATTGCATGAGACACTAGTTCAAGATGCTACTTTGGGAGTTCCGCAGATTCACATGGAGTTGCAGAACGTTTGCCTAGAATTCCAAAGTTTGAAGAAGGATAGAGTGGGTCTACCAGAAGTATGCGAAGAAGTTTTGTGTTTGAAATGTAAGAGTCAAGGGCATGATAAAGATCATTGCACTGCCTTCGCAAATTATGTTGTAGGAGGAGGGTCAATTCCTCTAAGGCCGGAAGCTCAAGCGGTGACAAGTACAGGGCCCACACTATGGTGTGTTATCTATTAGGTAGTTGGATAACATGCAATAGATAATTTCAACTTGCTGCAGAAATTTGTATAGACACTGCAACAACTCTTCTACAACTTTTGCAAATCAGTAGGTGACGAGGAGCGCAATTCTTGTAGTTATGAGTTAATGATGTGAGAATTCCTGTGTATCGAATGTAGACAGAAGCTCGGCCTTTAGATCAAGGCATTAGGGGAGCGCAAGGAGGATATCAGGAGTGCTGATGAGGTTGAGGTGGAGGAGGACCTGAGAGAGGTCGGGGGAATTTATTTTCTACAATTGAGGGGGGCTAGGACACTACGTACATGAATGCATGAACCTGACATGCTTGTCATGTCGATACTGTACCTAGTTAGATCATGTGAAATAGGACTGCACGATATTAATAGCTAAGATGCGTGAAAAGGGGACGTAGCCTCAACAACCTACCCAAAACCTGGAGATGATGAGGGCTAAACCCCATGAAGAGCATCCTAATGTGAATATTGTGTTGCATAGTGGAATGACAACTAGTAAAGATAAGGGAAAATAGCCTAAAGAAAGTGAATGGATTCGTAAAGCTCCAGAGAAGGAGATCAACTTCGATATATAACGCACGAAAGAAACCTTCATGGAAGAAAAGAAAAGCTTTGCTGAATCTTCGACCTCAGAAAGTTAGGATAAGTAGCCTGAAGAAATGGACCTATCCATGCTTACTACCTTTTTGGAGACTTGTATGAAGCTTCTAAGCGATAGTAAGGTCATAAAAGGATTACATGAGTTGATCAATAAATGTGCTTGTAATGCTCCTGAGGGACCATGTTTGGTCAGGATAATTCGTAAGCATAAGGCAAGAACAGGGCATGAGATGAGGCTCACCGCGAAAATAGGAGAATATGAAATGGACCAAGTTATCCTAGATCTTGGGTCAGATACGAATGTTTTTATGAAATAGACATAGGAGAGAATGGGGAGACACGTGTTGTAGTGGTCTCCTATTCAATTGAGGATGGCAAATCAACAAAATATTATCCCCATGGGGAGATTGCAGGGAGTGGCAGTAGATATTGAAGGCACAAGTGCGTCGATAGATTTCAAAGTGATAGAGATTGTCAATGACAACAATCCCTAGCCTGCACTCCTTGGGATTGACTGGGCCATTGACATGAACGGGGTGATCAATTTGAAGAAGTAGACGATGTCATTTGAAAGAAAATCGCTTCACATAGTAGTACCTTTGGAACCTGCAGAAGGATCATGCTATACTGAACCAATCCGCGATTATGAAAGTGATGATGATTTGGGCCAAATTTATAAGATAACATCACGAGATCAATATTTGGTGAATCTGACAGAAGATGGACGTATTACATGGGACTGTGAAAGATCCTACACATCAAATTCAGATGAGGAATTAGAACACTGGTAGAATCGATTGCACAAAGTGTCTACGTTACGATGTAACATAATGACCAAATCGTTGCGATGTGTATCATCAGAGGTAAGAATTTGACCTTATTTTGATGGTTTATCTGATGTTGATAAATTTTTGGATGCATTTGAAAGTGAAGTGCCATAGAAGCATCACTTCCAAGCCTTGGACTTGGCACTCCGCGCTACTCTTGCAAGATGGTGGGGTACGCATAAAGACAATTTCGATAGATGGCACGAATACAGAAGAATGATGAGGGTACGTTTTGGTCACCCAAAGGTGCAATTGACAGAGAAATATGATGGGAGTAGTGATCTACATGATAATTACAAAAATGGACTGATGCTTATGGAGTAGAACTGCAACCAGAGTGGGTGCATCTATTCTGTCACACCTCGGATGTAATACCAATGAATTCGTACTGGGAGATGGAGCTATGCCATGGCATAGATGAACGGAATATTTTGAGGTAGGGATTCTTGATGACATTAATATTTGAAGATGGATTTGAGTGCATTGATGAAGCGTTGCAAGAGGTCAAAGCAACGATCTTCGGAATCTCGCAAGATCCCTTGGATTTAATTCAACCAGATTGGACCACCCAACTGCGCCATGCGCTGGACTACTACAATGTGACTATTGAAGATGAAGAGGAGGACACAAGGAACATTAGCATCCTAGAGACAGAAGGTCACTGCGAAGTTGAGGGGTTGCAAATAAAGAATCTAGATATCACCGTGCCATTGTAAACTCGACAAGTGAGCATTAGGACAAAGGCAAATTCGAAGTTTGCGAAGATAGGGGACTACTGGGATGATGCTATGATGGATAAGGTTGCTGAGTTGCTCCACGAGTACCAGGATTTTCTCCCTACAAAGTTTTCAAGCCTGAAAGGGATAATAAGTGATTTAGGAGTAATGAAGATAACATTAAAACTAGATGTGAAGCTTGTGAAATAGTGGCCATATCGCCTTAATCCTAAGTATACGGAAAAGGTCTGCTTGGAGTTGGACAAAATGTTGGCAGCAAGTATCATTGAACCAGTGGAGGAGTTTGACTGGGTAAGTGCTATGGTCGTTCAAGAAAAGAAGCAGAAGGATGAAATAAGGATCTGCATAGATTTTAGAAAGCTGAATGATGCTTGTGTGCATGATCCTTTTCCAAACCTGTTCATTGATGAAGTGTTGGAAAATGTAGGAGGACAGGAAGCATATTCATTCATTGATGGCTTCTTGGGGTACCATTAGATCAAGATCGTTCTGGAAGACAAGAGTAAGACTACCTTCACAACAGAGTGGGGATGATTCCATTATACAGTAATGCCTTTTGGACTAAACAATGCACCGACAATCATTTTGCGCCTAGTCATTGTGGCATTCAAAGAGTTCATTCACAAGTTTTTGGAGATATCTTTGATGATTGGATGGTGTTTGGACTAGTCAAACACCATGTAGTTAGTTTGTGCTTGATGCTAGATAAATAACAGAGGTATCAGATCACGCTAAACTTGAAAAAATGATTATTTTGCATCCCTTTTGGAATCTTGTTGGGTCATGTAGTGTGCTGACAAGGATTAATGGAGGACCCAACTAACATCACGATTGTAATCAATTTGGAGGTGCCAAGAAGTGTTAAATAGCTATGCCCAACATTGGGTCATATTGGTTATTATCGATAGTTCATCAAGAGTTATGCTTAGATTACCGCGCCGATGGAGAAACTGTTGAAAAAGGACGCTACATTCTATTGGAATGAGGATTTTCAGTGGTGATTGGATGTGTTAAAGGAGAAAATGGTCACCGTGCCAATCCTAGTCTTCCCATATTGGAAGAAGGAGTTTCATGTGCATTTGAATGCGTCATATATTGTGCTTGGAGCAGTACTGAAATAGGTCGATGAAGGATATTTGGATCACCCTATCGCATTTGCAAGTAGGAAGTTGTTTAAGGCTGAAAAGAACTATTCAACAATGGAGTGTGAAGGGTTGGCTATGGTGTACGCACTCCACAAATTTAGGCATTACTTGCTAGGCAGACACTTTAAGATGTAGATAGGCCTTTTTCCATTAAAGTACCTTGTCAACAAGCCTATGTTGGGGGGGGGGGGGGGGGGGGGGGGGGGGGGGGAAATATGCAGATGGCTGTTGTTGTTTCAGGAGTATGATTTTGAAGTCATTGTGAAGCCAGGGCAACTAAATGCAAGACCATATCATCTATCACACATCGAAACAGGAGAGGAACCTACTAATTTGGAGGAAGGCCTACCTGATGCGCAACTCTTTGCAGTGCGTGTAACAAACAATCATTTTGCAGACATCATCCACTTCCTGACTACAGCAACAACTCCAGAGGGATGCATTAGTCAACAGAAGAAGGAATTAGTGGTGCATGCGGTAGACTTCTCTATAATTGTAGTTCATTTGTATAAAATGGGATTGGACGAGATATTGAGATGCTTTGTGCCTAATTTTGAATGAAGTAGTATCCGCGATGAAGCTCATGGAGGGGTTGTGAGAGGACATTATGCAGGATAAGCAACATCATAGAAGATTTTATGCACTAGGTTGTGGTGGCCAACATTGCATAAGGATTCAAAAGCATATTGTAGGGTGTGTGATGCATGTAATAGAATGGGTAGCCCATCGCAAAGGTATGAGCTACCTATGAATCCACAGGTATCATTGCAGCCATTTAAGAAATGGGAAATTGATTTTGTAGTGCCGATTCAGCCTTCAGGAAAGAAGACGGGTGCACAGTATATCATCACCGCGACTGAGTATTTGACCAGATGTGTAGAGGCACACTAGTAAAGAATTGTATAGGGGAAACAACAATGAAGTTCCTGTTTGAATATGTTCTGACCAGGTTCGGGTGCCTGAAGATTTTGGTGAGTGATCGTGGTACACACTTCCTTAATGAAATGATCAACACATTGACGAAAGAGTTCCAAGTTTATCATCATGAGAGCATGCCGTATAATCCTCAGGCTAATGGGATGGTGGAAGCATTTAATAAGATATTGGAGAACACGCCGACCAAGTTTTTCAATGCGCAGAGGAATGATTGGGACATGCACATACCAACAATGCTATGGGCTTATAGAACTACTTGTAAGAAGTTAATTGGACATACACCTCTTCGACTGGTCTATGGCATAAAAGCTATGATACTGATGGAGTACATCATGCTTAGTCTATGGATAGTGGAATTCACAGGAATGGCGAGCCAAGGAGCCTTAGAAGAAAGGATCATGTAGCTGACAAAGCTGGAGGAAGATAGATTCTTGGATGGATTCCATTGACAAGTTAAAAAGGAGAGTGGAAAGGCATGGCATGATTGGCACCTCAAACTACTTACCTTCAAGGTAAATGATTTAGTTTTATTATATGACAACAAGTTTGATAAATTTCCAAGAAAATTTTAGATGCATTGGTTGGGGCCATATGTAATCAAGGAGATTACCGATGCTAGAGTAGTTCAGCTTGTGAAATTGAATGGAAATCCTTTCTCGAAAAGTTAAATGGCAGTCGATTGAAGCCATACACTGGGGATCCGAACAGATGACTATATGACGGTAGCATAATCTTAGAGCTCCAAGCAGCTGCAATGAGACGTGGTACTATAAACTACATTGCTCAGGTTGTAGAGTTGCATGATGAGGGTCCTGCACGGAATAGAAGGGTTTCCTAGTGTCAGCAGATGTGCGAAGGGAGCTACACTACAAGATGAGAGACCACACAACATAGCCAGAAAGTGACCGTTACCATCACTGTTCATGATTTGATAGTGAGAAAATGGCTAAGAGGATCAAGGGGGGCAAAAATTAAGGCTAAATTTAAGAGTGAGATCTTTGAAAAATTGCCGCCAATCTAGCATTTATGAGCATATTTTGACAGGAATGGTTGAATTTTAATTTGAGTTTTCCTATAAGTTACAGATGGCCACCCAATGAGAGACACTTTGCATTCTGAGAGTTTATGTGTCGTGTTGTCTGGTGTGCATGAACCATTTATTCTTTGAGGACTTGGTTTCTAGTTTTGTATTTGAGAGGTTACCTGAGCAAACCCAGCAGCTCATTAGCAGCTTTATGTCTGCACCAGCTGAGACCACTAGTGCCGGAGGGTCTATTGCCTATGAGTGAGCTACCCCTGAGGTTGTGAGTATAGAGGTTCCTACAACAGTGCCTAAGTCACCGAGGTCACCTACGCTGGCAAGGGAGGTCCCCATGTCGAAGAAAGATAAACAGAAGAAGATGTTGCTAGTGCATCAGTAACCAAGGAAACTTCCAGCTACACAGGCCCAGAGAAAAGAAAATCCAACTGCACAGGAAAGGGGAAAAGTGGTAGACTTGAAGGAAACTGAGAGTGCAGAATACATTAGATATTGAGGGGGTAGACCCTATCTTGAAACTGCCAGAGTACATCCCTCCACGCGGGGGCAAGGTGAATGTCCCAAAGGACCCAGATCAGGGATAGTTCCTTCTTCACATGCCACTGCTGCTAGAAGCTATAACTTTTGAAGGTCCGTGCTTGGCATGTGTCCCACATCTGAAGCTTGAGGATTAGGACTTGGGGGACATTGAGCAGTTTCCTCACCTCGCTATGAATTCTTTTATGAAAAGGGTGTTCTACAAGGAATCTAGTGTCACCGTGTTGGAGTCGGTGGAAGGGATTCACGAGGTGAACAAAGCAAGATTGTTGAATCTGCTATGGGTACCGTATTACCACTATGCCCTGATAAATTTGATTATCCTCAAGTAATTGTTGTTCCTGGTGCATGAAAAGTGCCTATGGCTGGGTGAGCCAATTCATATAGCCGACAAGCTAGTCCATCGGACTGAATCTGGCCAAGGCATTTGGCAAAAATATAGGCGAGCGTGACCTTGTCGAGAAGATGAAGGAAAAGTTCAAACTTATCAAAAAGCCACGTGGACATTCAATTTCTAGCATTACTGACCCCACGTGAAGGTGGCCACCCAAAATTTGGCTGGAACGATAATGCGAAAGTGTTGCATAGATGAAGTGCCAACACCCGTGGTTTTGCCAGCGTCCTAGTGCGTAGAGTGCGTACAGTTCAATTAGGTGCGCTACCTATGCAGTTAGTTCCTCGCCAACTGCAAGGAGGCACAAGACCATAGAAAGACATTTCATTACTTGTGGCTCTTACTTTCAATTGTGTTGGTCACGTGAGAATTACCGGAGGACAGCCAATTTCCTACAATTGAGACAGATTTGCCAGAAGTGACAAAATTTTCGTCTTTATGGGCTACGAAGGACGGTGAGTGTGTCTGGGAAAGTAAATTTTTTTGGGTATTGATGGAGATGAGCCTTCATATGGCCATAAAGAAAAAAGCCATGGTTGTCACAAACTGTCTTTGAACAGTTTTCTGAATATGCAGAGTTTAAATCGAAATTCCAGCATATCTACATCTGGGCGTGAAAGGATCCAGACCAGAAATGGTATGATTTACCATACCTAGCTATGGATGATGCCATCGCAGAGGTCCTCAAGCGATGGTCAGTAGACTGGCACATAGCATCAGATTTGGCCATCAGGATTAGCAAGTCTGCGGAAAAGTAGAAAAAGGAAGAAGCCTGACTGAAGGTGTAGTAATTGGTAGACAAGAGGAAGAAGGACATCGAGGACAAGGCACGTGCAAAAGTGTTGCACACTGCAAGGGAGCAAGCAAAGTAGGAGGGGTGCGGCTCTAATAGGAGTCAGAAGTCTCGCTCCCCCTAAATAGAGGATGATGAACAGTTGGAATAGGGAGGCGGAAATATGGAGAGCACTCCTTTTCACCTAGAGCGACATCGGGAATACGAAAGAGACGGGCATCAAAAGAAGACCAAGGCCTCTAAATCATCCCTTGATCCAATCACCTTGACGGAGGGTGACTTGGACGATATTGGAGAAAATGTAAGGGATATGATAGCGGAACTGCTGCAATAGTTTGAGAAGCAGAAGAAGAGAGCATTGGTCACTATACAGACGGGTCTGTATGAGCTACAGATCCAAACAACTAGATTTCAGGTAGTTGCACGGCAGAGTAGCGTGACATTAACTAGTTTGGCATCGGGGACCACTCAAGCCACAAAGATGGTTTGATCCTTGGATCTCTAGGTAGTGACACTGCGAGATGGAGCTCTAAGCGTGGACATGGAAGTTGAAAAGGCTACTGTCACTGCTTTGAGGAATGTAGCCCTCAACTTGGCTATGTTCCCCAGTGAATTCCTTCACACACTACAAGCATGTGTGATCAAAGAGCTTAAGGCCCAAGAGCAGCATGTGCTGAGCATGATCAGTGAGAAGAAAGTAAACAACAAAAGGATATTTGTTGAGAATACATCCGCACTAGAATCCTCAAAGAAGATTCATGAGAAGCATAAGTGCACCGTAGTAGTAGTAGCCAAAGCATGTAGAACCGTCTCAGAGCTGCATGTCCCAGGAGAAGCGTCGGTGGAGGCTAGGATTAGGAAGTTGGATATAGGTGTGCACGATGCAAGGACATAGATGGCCAAAGTTCAGTTTGAACTAAACCTTAAAATCACAGAGATTGTGTTGAAGATAGAGCCTTCATCTCCACCAGAGGTCAGAGAATAGCGTGAGACAGCTATAAAGGATGTAGTAGCGACAGTAGATACCATGGTGGTGGATTGCACCGTGCTCTTTGAACAGTCAATGGAGGTTGTTACAACTATATAGGAGGATTCTAACCTGTAGAGGTTGAATAGAGAGGTGCGGGAATTGCAGCAACAATATGATGAAGCAAGAGCAATGATGCACATCGTCGCTATATCAAAACCACTAGCTAAGCTACACGAGGCAAAGCAGTTGCTCGAACAGGTGGAGTTAGCACAATGAAAAGAGTCAGTCCTCAAGGCAAGATTGGGTCCTTGGTTGGATGAGGCATAGGTTATCTCTATCACCATTGAAGAGAAGCCGGTAGGCCGACAGAGGACACAACAGAAGGTCCAAAAAGATAGTGTAGGACCTACAATTGAGCAGTTGGTTGAGCAAATCAAGCAGGTAGCAATGTAGAGCACAGTTGAGGTAGCAGTGGTGCAAGTCGAGCTGGAGGGTCTCTGCACTAAGATTTGTGCACTAGTAGATTGACTTGAGGGCAAGTCATGATATTTGTGTTGGGAGCCTGTTGGGACAGGGTCCCCTCCAGTCAATTTTTGGGCAAAATCCCAAGTTTTGGGGCAGAAAGCCCAAGTTTTTGTGATGTAAAGTGTAAAGTCTCTGCAAGTTCGGTCATGGAGCGCGTAGATAGAAAGTTTTGTAAAGGGATTTTCCCTTCTTTTATGTAAGTTGTGTTGGCTTTATTAGATCTACCCATGGTCTGCTGACCATGGGATTGTATAAAAAGGAGAGTCTTATAGAGTCTAAGGCATAGTAAGTAATAGATCGATGAATGTAATGGGTCATTAGAATTACAGAGAGAAGAGTCTTAGAGTAGAAGAGAGGCTCTTCAACTATGTGCATAGAGGCCTAGAGTAGAGTCCACACCTGAGTGTGTGGGCCCCTATAGCTGAGTGTGCAAGGTAGTCTTGAGTCTGTAAGAAAATCTGAAGGATCAATAAAGAGATTATTCTAGAAATATCTGTGTTTTTCTCATTTACTTCTATTATGAATGAATGTGTTTATGTTATGATGAATATTGGGTTTATGATTTAATAATGTATTGATGCATGATTCTGTACGGTTTACATTGTTATATGAATGCAAGTAATAATTTATATTTATGCGAATAATATCTTAATGCATGGTAAAATTATCAGACACTTAATCTGGTCTAGGTAAATACAGAAATAGGAGTAATAATAGAGGTGCATAAGTGGTTGATTTTCCTTTCCAGGGTCCACGAAAGAAAATTGTAGACCTTTGTGAAGGTCTAGAGGCTGGTAAGAGGAATTTATATTGATAAGCCTCAAGGGCTTATCAATTTATGTGAAGTAAGGTTTAGGGAATAAAACAAAATCATAATCATCTCTGGGTGTAGAAACTTGGTTCCAACATCCCCCCATACCGCTCCAGGTGAGACTTCAGTCCACGCTCTGCAGATTGATGCTGAAAGGGCCAGTAGTGTAGGGGTTTGTTTGGAAAACTTAACTCTGAACCTAGGTCATGACCCTCTAAGCCAAAAACTATAAACTATTATGATACATAAAAAGAAGGACCACCACCTTCTCCAATTAATTGTTATGACATCAATTAGGTCTTGCATCCATTATCCTTTCAGTTACAAGTAAATACAAGAAATAACCATGACAATAACTAGTCATATAACCATGCTTATAACCAACATTAAAAAATGAAAATAATAGTGAGATAATAGCCATTAAATCCACATATAAGCAAGTACAAAAGTAAGAGAACTTAGCTTTTATTAAACATAGGAAAATTCAACCAGGTTTAGGACTTCCATGTACCACTCAATCGTACACATGGCTGAACCAAATATTTCTTTCAGCGAGTCACCCCCGTGCCATATTCCAAGCATAAATGTGGGATCTCATGTATAAACCAACCAAAAAAAAATCAAGGGAATCCAAATTTTAAAACACCTCCACCTGTACCAAGTCATGATCACACCAAAACTGGTGCTGCGATCACAAAACCAAACTGAACTTGGAATTCCATCTATAATCCATCACTATGCTTGAAGAATTTTTTGTCTCCTTGACTCTCAAGCTTTACTGCAACCCAATCTCAAATAACTAGGCCATAAACTGAGACACCAGTCTCTTAGGCTTTACTGTAATCCACACTTGATCACTAGGCCCTAAACCGAGACTCCTCCCTCAGGATTTACATGTATCTCATCAAAACTAGTCAAGTGATTCCTAGGCCTTTGGGAATGAACCTTGAGACCACCTCTGACTTAGATTTATAAATCCATCTAGAAATTGAAAAGCTCAAAACAGTTATCAACATCCCAACACAACATGGTATCTGGAAAAATGAAAGTCTATGATGAAAACCATTGTCATAACTTAGCAAAACCATGCCACCGACAACAAGAGAATTTCACACCAACATGCAAAGCCATGCATGTTAAAACCATCTAGGAAAAAATAGATGCAATTTTTTACATACAAGTATTCCTCTTGAAGATGCTTGTTCTTTTCTTCCTTGCTTCATCCTTTCTTTTCCTTCCTTCCTCCAAGGCTAGAGTGCTCTAAGAAAAATCTAAGTGTCCAAGAGTGAGTGAGAGAGAATAATTAGAGAGATTCAAGCCTGAACTGACCAAGATTACACTAACTAAGCCATGCCAACTGATCCTCAAAAGCCTTTTTATCAATGAGGCCTCTATTTTTTTTATTTTCCATTATTTTGCTCCATTTTCCTCCTCACATGCAACCTGTGACCTTTCACCTCCCTTTTCTCCTATTTTCCTTTATTTTCATAAATAAGTGTTCGAAAAATGCATTTTTTCCTTTTTAATTCCTTTACCAATTTTCTTTAGCCATAAACACATCCAATGATTCTGACTAGGACGTCTTCGCCCAAAATTCATCTTGGAATAAGTGTCCCTTAACCATTTTCTTATTTTTCCTTTATTAACTTTTATTACATGGAATTTTCACTAGGGTTGTTCCAACCACCCCCTCCCCCCTTTGGGTAACACCATCCTCAATGTTAAACCACACTAAGACCTTAGAAAAACCACTGAAAATAAAACATACTAACCATGGAGCTTTATAACTTAGCTTGTTGCAGTATTTACTATGAAAGACCTGCTCAAAAGAAAAACATCATGACAACATGACCAGATAACAAACATGCTGCTTGCCAAAAATTTATAACATAAATCATTACGGTATTTACAGTAACCACATATACACATATGCACCTTTTCTAAACCAACAAATAAAAGGATACGATGCCTACATCCAAAACAAGAGAATCCAAAGGATCACACCTCCACCCTAAAAGTAATACCAGGATTCACCTCCTTCTCAGGAAGCCCAAAATCCAATGCCATAGTCAAATTGCATCGAATGCCTAGCACTATGATCCTATACCACTTGTCCTCTCAATTAATAGTTACCGGCTCATTTTTCCAAGGCTCATTCCCAATGTGCATTGGATTCCATCTCGAAATGCTAATGACCAAAAAAAATATATCCTTGGCCTTCCCTTCACTGCTACACAGTCCCTCAAGAAATTCAATCTTCCCTTTTGTGCAGAAACTCACCTTCCAAGTTTCCCAACATCCCCTATCCTGGACGATCCTTCCCTTGGCAAGGATTCCTCGAATCGGAAAGTCAAACAACCAAGGCATATACATGCCTCAAACCATCATGCTAGTCGTAGCAAACTCATGGAAATCAATTGACACTATTAGGTACCAGTGTCCCATAATGGCCCTCCTCTTGAAGTGCTTTACTAGCATACTGCAACATGTTCCAATTACCTTTTTCGTTGATGCTAATTATTGTAGTCGATTTCAACCATGCAATTAGGCATTTCATGCTTTCCTGTACCAAGCACAATATTTCCATTAGATTCAAATAAATTGAAATAACTTTAAATCGTACCTCATTGGCGGCCCATCAACAAGGTAGACTTGCAATTTTGTTTACTTCCTATCATAACAAGTGAAACTAGCATCTTTGGCCAATTCATCATGTATAAATATATCACGTCAAGTTAGCTTCAAAAAAAATCATCATAGATCAAAATCATAAATCACATGTAACGATCATAGACCAAAATCATAATTCACACACATAATAAAACTGAAATAAAATATGTATGTTTATCTTATAATCAATCCTTAGCTTCTACCTTTTTCTCTATTTCGTATGCACTCCGGATCAATTTCCGCACTCGAAAAACACCCAGTGCCTTCTCCTCAACCTTGTTCACATACACATATTATGCATCACACACGTACAACCACACACAACATACAAGATCATGAAATACATGCACCTATACTTGACATACAATGCATATACCTATAGCCAGTTTACAACACAACATGATACATAGACCTACAAATGGTGTACACCACAACAAAATACATACACCTGAACCTGATGTACAACACAATACATATACATACACAAAGTACAACACAATTAATACACATGTCATGATACCACGACTACACCATGCACATACATAATATTGCATGTACACAACACAACATGCATGATGTGCACATAATACCGCATGTACACCAGTATTGCATGTACAAAATGTACACAGTACCACCTATACACAACACAACCTGCATAATGTATACACAACATCACATGTACATGAGACCACCTATACAACGTATACATAATGCCACATGTAGATTGTACAACATGTACAATGTGTACACAATGATAGACCTACATAGCACAACATGCACGACATGTGCATGACACCACATGTACACAGTACCATATGCATGACATGTACACAGCACCACGTGCACATAGTACCATATGTACAACATGTACACAACACCACATACTCACAACGCCACTTTACAACCATGCAGACAACACCATATGTACATAGAGCCACATGTACAACATGCACACAACACCACATGTTCATAGCACTGAATATCGAACATGTACATAGTATCATCTATACACAACACTACATAACCAACATGTGCACAACACCATATTCACACAATGCCACATATCCAACATGTACATAACACCACCCAAAAATTCATATGTAATATTCACACAACACTATTTGTACCACTCTCAATACATAACATTTCATAACAACATGTATACACACACTATATATACACAACAAAACATGCACACAACACTGCAGACGAAACATGTACAACATATATAATATATGCACAACAATAGTACCACACATCCAAAACCACATTGTCTCTACCAAGCAACCTTACTTCTAGTGTCTGTCTTCCATCCATGCTTATCCTAGTATGTTGTGCATCATGTTGTTTTCATTTCGTTGATATATCTCTCAGCATTAGCTTGTTTGTGACATAAACATTGACATAGTATAATCACATAATATCAGTTCATATCCACATGATACCGACCACAGAGATCTATCATGCTACTCTTCCCACATGATTCCTCGTGGACTAGGCATCTCTTCATGCCATTCACCCACATAAGAAATCGTTCCTCCACAAGAATGATTCTTGATGACCCTGTCAGATAGTGACATATATAAATACATATATACATATATATAACATTAGCACAAAACAGTCATGATCTCATTATAAAACAACATACCTATACACACACACACACACACACACACACATCAACACAATCATGATCACAACATAACTATTAAATATCATAAGGTCAAGGTTAAGAGAACTTGATTTATTTGTGCAATCCATGTACAACATCAAGAATGACAAGTCCTAACGTAGTTAAGGCATTTGATGCCTCAAATATACTTACTTACCTTTTCTTATTACTTTTCTCATGACTGTCCTGGCATCGTCCATTTCCACCAGTGGACCCAACCAATCCAACTAGTTGTTATACGCTTTCCTTCAGCTAAACTTATATATGCACTGAGCTTCATCCAAGCCTTACATCACCTGTTAGGTTTCATTTAGCTCTCCCTAGGCTCCATTAATTTTCCTCTTTCAAAAACCAATTCCCAAGACTCAAAACATAAAAGGAAAGAAAAGAAACAAACAAGAAGAAAACCATGGTAAACCAACAACAATATGACACCACAACCAAAGTGGCATGGCCATGCAAAAGAAGCAAAAAAAACTGCAATAAAGCACAAAAAATTAGTAAAACCCCAAAAGAAAAAGACTAACAACAGAAACCATGACTCAATCCCCATGGTTCTGAGTGCTTCCAAAGGAAATCTCAACCTGAGCCTTCTTCGATATTCCATGGAAATTTCTTTTCCATGCAATCCCTTGAATCATACTGCCATCAACACATAACTTTCAGTGCTTAAGTAAACACAAAAATACATTGGTTAGCTTACCGTGTTGTGCCAAGCACATTTCTTGCAACTCAACACATCTACGTCATCTCTCAAGGCACTCTAATTCCCTTGACAGATCCACCCTGTAACTAGAGACTAGCTAATATACCTATCAAATACAAGCTCCTGAATCTAGCACATATCCACATAATGTCAGACAAGATTAAGGTTAAGAAGACTTCTTGTATGCAAAACACTGATTCGTTTTGAATCAGAGTTTCCAAATGTAACCAAAATAATTCTTACCCAATTCCTTTCTTTGACATTTTACTTGTTGCAATTGAGTGTTACTATGCACTGTCACATCACCCAAATGTTAGTAATATAAACACATCAACTATTACCTTGTCATGCCAATACCAAGCATGTTTCATACACTATTTACACATGTCAAACACATTTTCCAAATATCAAGACAATCATATCTATCAATTTGAAATCAACCTTTACCAAGACTAGCAATCATGCCATAATTCATAGTCAACTCATAATCATTAGACATAATACTACAAATGTCACCTATTACACTCAAGTACATGTAAACTATCTCAAAACATATGTGTTATTACAATCATCTTAAAGCAAGATCATTCATTCAGGAAATCTTATAGTCACACTCATGTCATGCAAGTAATCAAACATTTAGATAACAGATAGGTGGCATAATAAACACCAACACTCAAACTCCAATTCAATGACATAATCAAACATTCAAGCATAAAGTAGATGACATCAGGAAACTCATACCTTAATGTATCTCATGGGAGGATATATTGTCTGTACAATCAATCGAGATTAGCATGATATAAATTCATGACATATCAACTCAGAAATAAATAAGGTAATGATATCAATAATAGTCACTAGCTAACATGCTCACATCATAAAGTCATAAGCATTTGTAATTTATGCATAGAAATCACATATGTACGATGAGTCTAGATTAGTAGAACACAATGTCACAAATAAGTCGACTCATACCTAAATGTCATAACCCTAACCATATGCATAGGCAAATCCAATTTAGCATGATACATATAACATCAAGATCTTAATGTAATAACTAATCAAGTTACTAGCATATAACAACAAGAAGTTATATATCATGCTCATCAACAACATATAACCTAATCATCAAGCTAACTATCATATAACAACGACAAGTTAACCTATAACATACTCATCATTAACATATAACATAACCATCAAGTTATCTAACATAAAACAACAAGAGAAGAGAATACAACCACAAGTTATTACCACCCATGAATATCTGACACATGTGCATATGACTACATTGATCAACTAGCATTTATCATGTATGTAACCATAACATCAATAGACATGTACATAAACCTAATGTGTATAACCCTAATGCATGTAAAAATCCATTAACTAACATACTTGCATGCCCAATATCCAAACATGTATGAATACATTATCTTGCCTCAAGGTCCAATGTTGCAACTTCACCTTAATGATCTGCATCTCCTACTCTATCTCAGCCAACACATCAGCATCATAACAACCAACAACATCATGATGACCTAATTGCATACAATGACCTCACAATGCATGTCCAACCTACATTAATGCATAACAAATTCATATACAACCATACACTCATGACAACACATCCCACAACAAATTCACATGGCAAATTCACTACAACCATGATGAACACCATGCAAATGCAACAAGCACATGGACTACAAAAAAAAGGAACACATATGCAACCGACATGAATGGATGACCAAAACACCACCCCTCTAGTCTGAGGGGTGAACCATGCTCTGATACCACTTTGTAACCACCGTCCTCCCATATCTACCCAAGTAATCAGCCAACTAAGGTAAACATGTGACGAGAGTCTAGTATGATATGATTCAGCATCCTAGGTATCCTTAAGAAAGTGGAATCCACAGAAACCCATCAAACATACCCTCCACATCAGTAGAAACATTCCCAGGAGCCATCCCAACCACACAAGTATCATGCCCCTAGGTTCCACTGAGTTTTTAAGCTATTAAAACTCTGAACACTCCTAGGTTATTGGCATGTCATCCTCCAGAGAGCTCTCGAAACTCCCAAAAGCATACATGCATGCGTCTAGGGACTTTTTCTAGCAGACCTGCGCTATAGTTCGCTGAATTTAAGGCACTTTTCAAGCCCAGAATTCCAGCCACTGCCCAGAACTTGTTGTAACTTCCCAAATCCATTAAACATATGATTAAAAGACTAATAAACCAAAAACTAACTCCACGACTAGGCTTGACCATCCCCAATTGGGTCTAACATTTTGTCAAACACTTGGCATCAATGCAATCTATAGGTCAAGGATACGAGACAAAGTGTGAATGACTAAAAACTCTCACCAGACATGATGAGAAGGATCACCACCTTCTCCTTTGAACTATTATGACATCATTTAGGTATTGTATCCATTATCCTTTTAGTTACAAGTAAATACATGAAATAACCATGAAAAATAACCATTCATATAACCATGCTTATAATCAGCATTAAACCATGAAAATAACAATGATATAATAGTCATTAAATCCACATATAAATAAGTGCAAAAGAAAGAGATCTTAGCTTTTATTAAACATAGGAAAATCTGCCCAGGTTTGGGACTTCCATGTACCACCTAATTGTAGATATGGTTGAGTCAAATATTTCTTTCAGCCAGTCACCTGCATGCCATATTCCAAGCATAAATTTGGGATCTCATGGATAAATCAACCCAAAAGAAACCAAGGGAATCTGGAGGTTAAACCACCTCCACCCTCACCAAACCGTGTTCACACCAAAACCAGTGCTTTGATCACAAAACTAAACTGAACTTGGAATACCATCTAAATCCATCACTATCCTTGTGGAATTTTTTGTCTCATTATCTCTCAAGCTTTACCGCAATCGAATTCCAAATCACTAGGCCCTAAACCAAGATACTAGACTCTTAGGCTTTACCACAATCTATAGGTTTTAACCCCGTACAGAAATTACCTACATACAAATTCTAAAACAAATAAAATAAACAATAGCAAGAGCATAAGACATAAAACACATATACACAGAGATTTTCCTTTGGACCCCAAAACCGAAACTACTAGCTTGATTTTTCATTATGTTCCTTTCAATGTTACAATACATATTTATATATGTCGAAGCATCCAATACCATCAATCGAAAACCGTCACGTCCAAAACATGGATTGAAAACCATCGCGTCTAAAACCATGTGCAAAAACCATGCACAAAACCATAGGTAGGTCTGCCCAACCAAATATAGGGTCCAAAAAAATTTTCCCCGAGCCATTGCCCCAGACCTCGTAGAGGGGGGCTAACCTCCCGCCCCCCCAAACTCCCTGGATAGGGGGGGCTGCCACTCCCCTGTGACCCCCCCATTGCATAATCGGCGCAACGAAGGGGGGGCTCTAGCCCCCTCTAACCCCCCGGTTTCCTATGTGGGCTAGTCGTGGAAAGAATGTAACACAACCCAACCCAATCCACACTCGATCACTAGGCCATAAACCAAGACACCTCCCTCAGGCTTTACCATGTATCTCGCAAAAACCAGTCAAGGGATTCCTAGGCCTTTGGGAATGAAAATTAAGACCACCTCCACCCCGGATTCTGAAATCCATCTAGAAATTCCAAAGCTCAAAACAGAGATCAACATCCCAACATACCATGGGATTTGGTAGAAAGGAAAGGATAGGCTGAAAACCACTGTCATAACCGAGTAAAACCATGCCATTGACAAAAAGAGAATCTTACACCAACTATTAGGTCCCTATAATACTAGTGTATTGCCTTATTATTATTGTCATTGTAGCCCCTTACTGTTATTTTTGTGCCCATTTTGTCCCCATACTATTACTATTATACCCCATAGAAGCCCACTATTGTTATTGTTGTTCCCTTACATTATTATTGTTATGTCGGCTCAGATTATATTGTGACCCCTCAGAATCTTATATATAGAAAGGAGGTCTTGTCACTTGTATCATCCAAGAATTGTTCATTTGTGTAATGTAAAGGAGGTATCCCCCTCGAAGAGGGTGATTTTCAATTTGTGGATCTATCTTTTCTTCTACTTTGTGAGTTGGTTGCATAACATTTGGTATCAAAGCTTTGGATTTTAGGGTTTTTCTGCTTCAAATAGGTTATCGTGTAATTTTCGCTATAAATTTATTTCTACGAAGTTTCAGAAGTTGAAATTAAATCCCATTTGAGAGTAAATATCGATGAACCTTGGGTACAAATTTCAGATCTTGTCTCACTATATTTACGAAGATACAATCCAAGGAAGTTAGGGTTTTTTGTAGGCTCCTAAATTATATATCAAACAGGTGACTTGGGGAAAATCGTCATAACTCTCACTTTGAGAATCAAATTGAAATTTTGTAAAATGGTACAGAAATAAAAGGGACTTTAGTTTTTTGTGTATCATTTCTAGGTCTGAAGGTTGAAAATGTGACACATGGAAATTCATACTAATTTTCTCTACTGAACCAGTCTATAATCAAGTCATCATAGGAAATTTGGAAAAAAAATTTCTTGGAGAATACAATCTTGATTAGATTTGTAGGGTTGTAAAGAGGACTCAGAGGTCTACCTCAGGATGCAATTTCAGACCTTGGATATCTACAATTACATAGATACAACATATTCAATATCGAGCTCCTACAAAGCGAAAAAAGGTCTGTGAATTCGAAGGGCATAATGAAGCATAATTATCATTAATTGAGGCCCCGAAGAAAGAAAATGGAAACACCTAGTAAGAAACCTAAAATATCTAGCATGACTCATGAAGAAGAGGAAGAAATGCAACATGATATATCAAAATTACGAGGCCAAGTGAAACAAATTTCACTCTCACAAAAAGTAACAAAAGCTAAGATGGATGGTTTAAATAAAGGCATGGAAGCTAAGATGGATGGTTTAAAGAATGGCATGGAAGCTAATATGGATGGCATAGAAGCTAAGATGGATGGTTTAGAAGTAAACATTGAAGATTAGAAGAAAGGCATGGAAGGTTTGAAATGAGGTTTGGCAAAGTTGTTACAAGAAAAGCTTCCTAATGGTGAAAAGGTAGTAGAGGAAAGTCATAATGAGAACAAAATAAATGTTAATAATGATTTCATAGACTCTAACATTGGATTGAAGACCCACCATGTTCCAAAGATCAATATGAGGAAGTTTGATGGAAATGATCCTATAACATGGATACTACAGATGGAGCAATATTTCGATCTTCATAATGTGCAACACACACAAAAGGTATGCATTGTGACTTTATATTTGGAACTTCATCAGTTTGTATGGTCTCGATGGATTTTCTCTCATAAACAAATTGTCACTTGGGCAATTTTTGTAGAGGAAATGATAACACATTAGGAGGATATAAAAAGCAAGATCCTTTTTAGCCAATTGATAAATCTCAAACAAAGGGGTTCATTGGTGCAGCACATTGAGGACTTCGTAAAATCGAATATAAGGGTAAAAGATATTCCACAGGATCATAAGGTTGATGTGTTCATAGAGACTTTAAAGGATAGCATCCAACATGAGGTTCGCCTTTCAAAACTTGATTCATTGGAGAAGGCATTCAGGTTTGCAAGAAAAATTGAAAGCAAAATTATGGCAACAATGAAGCCTACCAATCACAACTATAAATATGGATGTGTTGTTTCCCCTAGCCTTCCACAACATACAAGGTTGATACCACACTAATTAGAATAAAAAAGAGAAAAAGGGCTTTGTTATAGTTGTGATAGAAAATACATTAAAGGTCATAAGTGTGCTAAGAATAAATCATTTTACATATATTGTGAAGATGAAGAAGAAAAGGAATAAGAAACATCAAAAGAAGAGGATATACACCAGGAACAAACCCTAGAGAAAGAAGAAATGAATCCGACCATATCTTGTAATGCATTGGTTGGAATTACCACTCCTCAAACTATCAAAATAGAAGTATGTATCAAGAAGAAAAAGGTAATAGTGTTGATTGATTTGGGAAGTACCCATAATTTTATTCATTGTAAGATATCGAAGGATTTGAATTGCTTCCTATATCCAGAACCCGAGTGTCAAGTGATGGTTGCAAATGGAGGAACCATAAATTTATCTGGAAAGTGCGACAATATCAAGCTATCCATGGGAGAATATGTGTTGAATAGTCCAATTCTTTCCATTCCAAGGGGTGGTGCTGATGTTGTACTAGGAGTCCAATGGATACAATCTTTGTGTAGGATACCTTTTATTTTTCAAGAACTTTTCTTGAATTTTTTTTAGAATGAAAGGAAGTTGAATTAAGGGGTATCATAGAGAAATTGGTAAAGATAATCAACTCTAACAGCATGCAAAAGCTTCTAAAGAAATAATAACATGGCGTAATTGCACAATTATGTTTGCTAGAGGTTCCCACATCGAAATCATCTATTTCTCTAGATCTCCAAAAATTCTTTGTTGGCTTGTTGGGGCTTGACCCAGGTTCGAAGGTGATTTAGCCAAACAAATCCCAGTACTACTGGCCCTTTTGGCAATATTCCGTGGAGTGCGAAATGAGGTCTCACCCGAAGTAGTATGGGAGGGTGCTAGAACTAGGTTTCCACACCCTAGAGATGTCTGATGGGTTCAAGTGGTTCATAGTTCGACCTTGGGTGCACGTCGCTACGTGCACTTACCCATACCTCACAGCTTGCTATGCTGCCATTGTGCAGCCCTACTCAGTGGCTGAATAGTGTTATCACCCAAGTCCTTACTATTACTCTGATATTATTTGATTAACTTAGCTTATTTGTATGCTTTCAGTTATACATAACAATATTCACAATTCATACAAAAGCGTGCAATAAAGGAATAATGTATTTGAAAATGATATCAAACATGTAATAGCTTAGAATAGATACACAAAATTGGTAACAAAACCTTTCTTTATTAATCTCTTTTCTGATTACAAGCTTGACTCGACCCTACGCACTTACATGCAGGGGTACGCACACTCAGCTACGGACTCTACTAGGCCTCTACACCCAGCTGTAGAGCCTTTTTCCTACTCTACGACTCAAGAAACACTTCACACTTCTACTTAATCTCTAAGACCCTTCATGCCGATCCTCTATTTGATCCCCTTAGATGTCTTTACAACTTAGAGTCTGACTCTATGTAGGCTGACATTACATTGAAAACTTAGGGCGGACAACCCTATGACTCTAACATGCATTTCGTGCCCATAATTCGTGGAGCTTTACAACAATATCAACTCAAAACTTGGGCCTTGAGCCCCAAAACATGTTGTGGGGGGATTCCATGCCCAACAACCTTAGAAAATAATTCGAAGGTATTTGGGACTTCCAAAACACTCCCACCTATTCACCATCATGATCATGCTATTCATTTGATTCTAGGAAGTGCTCCTCCAAACCTCAGGCCTTACATATATCCCTATGCCCAAAAGAGTGAAATTGAATGTATGGTTATAGAAATGTTAGAGGTTGGTATAATTAAGCCTAGTCAATGTTCATTGTCTGCTTCAGTAGTATTGCTGCACAATAAGGATGAATCATGGTGCATGTGTTCAGATTATAGGGAGCTCAACAAGCTTACTATTAAAGATAAATTTCCCATTCATGTCATTGACGAATTATTGGATGAATTGCATGGAGAAATTTACTTCACCAAGTTGGACCTTCGTTCAGGATATTATCAAATCAGAATGAAGGCTGAAGACATTCCAAAACCAACATTTAGAACTTATGAGGGTCATTGTGAATTTTTTGTCATGCATTTTGGCCTTACCAATGCACCTTCTACATTCCAAGGTCTAATGAATTCCATTTTCAAACCATTCCTTGGAAAATTTGTGGTAGTATTGTTTGATGATATACTAAGCTACAACAAGTCTTGGAAGGATCATATTCAACATCTTGATAGAGTGCTCAAACTATTGGAGGAGAAAAAATTATATGCAAAAACCTCCAAATGTTTCTTTGGAATACAAGAGGTGGAATATTTGGGTCATATTGTATCTCATGAAGGTTTTAAGGTAGACCCTAGAAAAATTAAAGCCATTAAGGAATGGAAAATCCCCATATCTATAAAGCATTTGTGAGGATTTCTTGGGTTGACAGGGTATTATCACAATTTTGATAAGAATTATGGAAGAATAGAAGCACCTCTAACAACATTACTAAATAAAGATGCGTTTTCTTGGACACTAGAAGCAACAAAAGCCTTTGAACATCTTAAAGACGCAATGTGCCAAGCACCGGTCTTAGCTACGCTAGACTTCACAAAAACCTTTATTGTGGAATGTGATGCTTCAAGAAATGGAATTGGTGTTGTTTTAATGCAAGAATAAAGACCCATTGCTTTTGAAAGTCATCCAATCAATGGAAAGTATTTACACAAAGCCATTTATGAAAAGGAAATGTTTGCAATACTACATGCACTTATGAAATGATGACCTTACCTAATGGGAAGACCCTTCAAGGTAAAAATGGATCATGATAGTCTTAAATACTTTTTAGAACAAATATTATATTTAGAAGAGCAAAAAAAATGGGTCATAAAGATGTTAGGTTATGACTTTGAAATCATCTACAAAAAATGGAAGAAAAGTGCTGTTGTAAATGCACTCTCAAGAAAGGATGAGGATCTGGAAGCATTAACTTGTGCCGTTTATATTATCCAACTAGGTTGGATAAATGAACCAAGGGATGAATGGAAGAATGAAAAACAAGTGTGGGAACTCATTCAAAAGTTGCAGTAAGATCCCAATACATCTGATACATTTAGCTGGAAAAATGATTCGTTATGGTACAAAGATCGCTTATGCATTTGTAAGAATTCCAAACTCAAACAAAATATTCCTCTGGATTTGCACACTTGTCCCTTAGGAGGGCATTCAAGATTTTTAAAGAATTACCACAGGGTTAAGAAGGAATTTTTTTGGGATGGCCTTAAATTTGATATTCAAAAGTTTGTAGTAGAATGTTTGGTTTGCCAACAAAATAGAGTTGAGACAATTAAGACCCCAGGTCTATTACAACCTTTATCCATTCACAGTCAATGTTGGGAGGAGGTTTCAATGGATTTTATCATAGGTTTACCCAAGTCTGAAGGAAAGAGAGTCATCATGGTGGTAGTTGATATACTTACCAAGTATGCACACTTTTGTGAATTATCTTATCCATTGAAAGCTAGTATAGTTGATACTGCATTTATGGAAATAATTCAAAAGTTACATGGAAACCCAAAGATTATTGTAAGCGACAAAGATCCATTTTTCGCTAGAAATGTTTGGAAAAAAATATTTTCTTGTCTCAGTACTCAGTTACCTCATAGCTCATCTTATCATCCTCAATTTGATGGGAAAGCTGAGATAGTGAACAAATGTTTGGAAGGATATCTCCGTTGCTTTGTATCTGATAAATAGACACAATAGGTCAAATGGTTGCCTCTAGCCAAATGGTGGTATAACAATTCCTTCAATACTGCAGCAAAAATGATCCCATTTATGGCACTTTATGGATATCATCCACCGTCCGTCACATCATATTTAAGAGAAAATCCTAAATTTAAAGCAGTGAATATCACACTGAGTATCAACAAAAAGTTCTCCAACTCTTAAAGGATTACCTGACTTTGGTGCATAATAGAATGAAACAACAGCAAGATCAACATCATAGTTAAAGAAGTTTTGATGTATGTGATTGGATATTTCTATGACTACAACCATACAAACAAATGTCCCTCAAGCAAGCTAAGAAGGATAATAAATTATCACCAAAGTATTATGGCCTGTACATGGTGTTGCAAAAGATTGGTATTATGGCATACAAATTGGAACTTCCTGCATCTTCCCAAGTGCACCTAGTTTTCCATGTTTCATGCTTAAAGAAGGTTATAGGTGACAAGTTCCTAGTTCAAACAATATTTCCATAACTTGACGAGGAAGGAAAAATCATATTGGAACCTAAAAAAGTCATTGAAACAAGAACTTGACGTCTACAAAATCGATCAATTTCAGAGTATCTCATCAAGTGGAAGAACTTATCTATTGAATATTCCACATGGGAGGATGGGAATTTTATACAAAAACATCCATAAATACTCAAGCATTTAGGACAACATTTTTTTGAAGGAGAGGGGCATCTTAGGTCCCTATAATACTAGTGTATTCCCTTATTATTATTTTCATTGTAGCTCCTTATTGTTATTGTTGTGCCCATATTGTCCCCATATTGTTAGTATTGTGCCCATATAAACTCACTATTGTTGTTGTTTTTCCCTTACATTATTATTGTTATGTCGGCTTCGATCATATTGTGACCCCTTAGAATCCTATATATAAAAAGGAGGACTTGTCATTTGTATCATCCCAGAATTATTGATTTGTGTAATGTAAAGGAGGTTTCCCCTTCAAAGAGGTTGATTTTGAAGTCGTTGATCTAAGTTTTCTTCTATTTTGTGAGTTGGTTGCGTAACACCAACATGCAAAGCCATGCATGTTAAAACCATCTAGGAAATCACACATGCAATATGTTACCTACAAGCATTCCTATTGAATATGCTTGATCTTACTCTTCCTTGCTTAATCCTTTTTTTTACTTCCTTGCTCCAAGGCTAGAGTGCTTCAAGAAAACTCCAAGTGTCCGAGAGTGAGTGAGAGAGAATAATGAGAGAGCTCCAAACCTCAAGTGATCAAGCTTACACTAACTAAGACATGCCAACTGATCCTCAAAAGCCTTCTTATCAATGAGGGCTCTATTTTCTTCATTTTCCATTATTTTCCTTCATTTTTATCCTCACATGAAACCTATGAACTTTCGCCTCCATTTTCTTCTATTTTACTTTATTTTCATAAATAAGTGTGCCAAAAATGCCTTTTTTTCTTTTTAATGCCTTTTCTTTTCCATTTTCTTTAGCCATAAACACATCGAGTGATGCCCACTACGATATATTTTCCTAACACTAAGCTTGGAATAAGTGTCCCTTCACCGTGTTCTTATTTTTCGTTTTTTAACTTTTATTACATGGAATTTTCACTAGGGATGTTACAGCCTATACCACATACGTTTTTGTCTGAACACAGAAAATAAATAAGTTGAATGTTTTGGTAAGGAAGATGAATTCCATGATGAAACGGGCCATATGCTAGGAAATAATTCACAGGTTGCAGTGGCAACATCACTTATGTAGC
This sequence comes from Pinus tabuliformis, assembly GCA_031772625.1. NCBI lineage: Eukaryota > Viridiplantae > Streptophyta > Pinopsida > Pinales > Pinaceae > Pinus > Pinus tabuliformis. Next base: position 464,474,935 of record CM062809.1, on the reverse strand, counting down.
AACTGTACAATTTTTTTTGGAGTCAATTAGAAAGAATGGTGACCAAAATATTTACCTTTTTGAATTCTAGCCAACAACAAGGTTCAATGTCATTACAACAATATACTTGTTATGAGCTCAACACGTCACTTATGGAAATTGAAACTAGGTGGGAAGGATGACAATCATTCCTCCCAAACACCAGACATAAACCCAATTGACAACTTTATTTTTGGAGCCTATAATCAATATCATGATAATCACAAATTTTTTTGTAGCAAATTCATTCTATTGTTTGAATAATTTAAAGCACATTATTTTAAGAAGGCTAGGAGATAGGTATGGATAACCATGAGAGGAATTTTTGGGATTGTCTGGGATATTTCACTTCTCATCTTTTATTTCACTTGTTTAGAGAAAAATATATATTCAAATACAAAATCAACTCAAATCAAACTAAAATAGAGAAACTTGATGATGAACATGTTTCTCTATCCACTGTTTTGCAATGACATTATTCTTTTTTCTGAATTATACTTGAATTTCACTGATAATAACCTATATTTATATATTTATTTTAACACAAAATTGACATCATGGTAAACATATGAATATCCCATTAACAATGACCTAAATATGGTTCAAAGAATATCACCTTTACCCTAAGCACGTGTCAGAGTAATTTTTGAGGTGTGAAGTTTTTTTAGAGGCACTATTTGTTTGTTTGTTTTGGTTAAAAAAGGGTTTTCTCTTCGTTTGATGTGACTTTGAATTTATCACTTGTAGAATATTGATAAATGGGAAAGAATAATGTGTGACATTTATCTTGGAGACATTGATGTTCAATGAAAGGATACAAAGTTTAACGAAGCCACAGTCTACTTTTGTAAAGGCAGAGGAACATCTTAAAAAGCTATCTAAGAATACACGATATACATAGCTTGAACACAAGTAATATATGGCTTTATGTTTGTAGATATGTTCTTTTTCTACCCAAAATATCACAACAAGAAAAATATTGGTATTGTAGGAATTGTGTGAGGAGTTCATTAAGGTCGATTTTTCTGATGTTCTACTTAATTGATACTTTCTCATGATAGGAAGACTTTAAATATGAATTAATATGTTTCTGAAACAAATTAGATTCAAATTTTATAGATGTAAAAGACAAAAAAACTGTCAATGTCTTCAATTGATTATTACTTGACTCTAGTGTGGGTAGGTTGTAGGAATTGGGATTGGAAAAAGGATGGGGAGACAATGCAGAGCATGTCTTGGATATGATTCGTTTGTTGTTGGAGATATTTTAGGAACTTGAGACATCAACTTTGGAAATGTTTCTATTAGGGATTTCTATGGTTTTTAATGTTTTGATTCTTTAACCTCATGGTTAGTTTTGGAAATAAAATGTTTTAGGAATGCTAGACAAGACACTGATAGACATGTAAACATATTTTTTATAATTGCAATGTCCATCCCATGATATCCTCTCTTTATTGTTTGGTTGTATTTTGAATATTTCCTTCCATTTTGTTTTATATTTTAACTATGAAATTGAATATACTTGGTATCATGTCCATTTAAACAAAATCCAAAGCTTTAAGATTAGATTAGTATTACATGATATTAACTAGAATCCTTTTAGTTGTTTTGTGTTAAAATATTTTCATGACTATTAGAAAAAATTACTTTCATGTTGTTATTTGAGCATAGGTTGTAATATATATCTTATGAAGTTCATGCGTTACAAAATGAAATGTTGTTGCAAATAAAATGACAAGGATTACACATCACACCTCAAATTATTTGTTTTCACAAGTTATCTACAACTTGAGCTTTTTAGCATGTAACTTAGTTGACATGATTGTGCCTAAGCTTTCTCTGAAGGTTGAAAACTAAAATATTAAGATGTTATTTTCTATGGTGATGTTCTATTTTCTTTGTTTATACAAGTCATCTAGCAACATAATGACCACTATCACCCAAATAAAGAAAAATTGTTCGAGTTTCTTTCTTTTATGGGGGGAAATGGCATTGAAATTTCTGATGTTGAGGTATATTTCATATAAATATTTTATAGTCTACTTTAGTTTATATTCTAGTATACATCGCATTTCATGTCTTACACCCTACATTGTATCTTTTTTCGTTTTGAGGAGAGGAAATTAGTATTGACGGTAAAAAGCAAGAATTGAAGAAAGAGGAGAATAATAACAATTGAGCAAAAAATGCAAAAAGAGAGAGAGAAGAGAAATTGTCTAGTGATACCCTTAGAGCCAATATCCTACATAAGACACACACATAGATACTCATGGTCAATTCTTTAGAGTTGGTGAATTCACTTGCAATGCCTTGGTAACACAGTGACAATGTTTTGAAGTGATGAAACAATATTTCATGTGTAAACTATATTCTAACCAATATTGAGTTGAAAATGCATATTGTAATACTTGAAATTTTATATAATATAATTTATGTGGTTGAAATTATTTATAGTTGCACCCTATATTATTTAGTATTGTAATTAACATACGTAACTTTGCATTTTCATATTAGATGAGCATGCACATTGTATAACATTTTTTTTAATTTAGTCTCAAAATCATACTAATTAATTTATGTTGATTAATACTGAACATATTAAAATTATCTAAAACTACTAAATTAGTGGTTTACATTGATTAATTATGAATACAAATAAAATAAATACGTGACTAAATTATTTGTTTATAACGATTATTAATGAAAGTAAGTGAAATCAATATAAACTACTAAATCAATCATTTATATAATGAATACAAAACTACCAAAAAAATATAAATGACTAATGCAAATGATAAAGATTTGATTACAAATGATGACAAAATTTTTCATATATACGACTATTAGTAGCTAATTTACAATATCTTATAACAAGACCGAAATTTAGTCATATTTCTTTGGTCATTAATTGGTTTCAAATGATAACTAAAATTTGCATATATATATGACTATTAGTAGCTAACTCATATATGATTATTAGTAGCTAACTTATAGTATCTCATAACACGACTAACATTTCGGTCATATTTCTTTGTTCATTAATTTGTTTTCTCAGGTGATCATATAGTAATATATTTTTTTGTATATTTGGTCATTAATTGTGGTAATTAATGACTAAATCAATGACTAAATTTAGGACTAAAGATACTACTAGAAAATAAAATCGAGACAAGCAATTAATGACTGAGCTAAACATGACAAAAATTTAGTCACGTTATAAGAGTAGTGTAAATTAGCTACTAGTGGTCACCAACTAAAAAACGGTCATTTATATGCGAAATTTAGTTGTTTTTTAGTAACTAATTAGCCATTTTGTACTAGTGTTTTCTTAGTTCTTAAAGCATTCTTTCTTCTTCATGTTTTTTTTTGGAAATATTAAGTAGTCATTTTATATTAATTTACAAAATAAAAATTACCAAATGATGTTGAAAAGCCATTAGTCCACCACATGGGAAACTAGACGATTTGCAGAGTCTCAAATTTTTAACATTACACATTTCCAACACTTTAATTCTATCGGCTAACGTAAAAGCATGACTATCAAAATATTTTTCTAGATATTAACATTTAGAACTACACCATTGCCACTATCAAAATATATAATGTAAATGTAGGCTCAAGTGATCATGATATTTAGAGGGAGAGTCCACCTAGATTCTTGGTTGAGACCTTGTCTTCCTCGAAGGGATTGATATTGATTCCTTCCATATTCTTGGCCAAGATTGAAACTTTCTTATCTAACTTCTCCAAATTATCCAAAGTATGGAAAAATCCCACACTCAGGAACCTACCACGGGTGATAAGATCTTGATTTTCAATCTCTTTACATATACTTCTTAGAGATTTTAAATCTCTAAAGTGTCCATATTTAATCAAAAGTATCAATTTTAAAGTTGAACCCTTCATTAGTTAATTTTAATTCAAGATTATTTACATCTCTTAACATGGGATGGAATGGGATCTGCAATTCCTTCCAAAATCTTTTCTACCCTTGCTAAAATACTATGAAGTCTCTTAGTGCTTGAGACTTTATAAGCGTGTTGTTAAACAATTAAATCACAAAGAAATGGAACACATAAAATATTCTTGAAACAAAAAACACAAAAAAAAATAAAATAAGAGAGATAAGAGAGATACAGATATGTGGTTCACCCAGTTTGGTCTACGTCCATGGAGAAAAAGCCTGTCCTTCCTTTTATATTATGTACTAAAATGAAGAGATACAACCTACAATCGTTCCACTGCAATTTCTTCTTCACTCTCCCACAATCTCCTCTCTCTTTCTCACTCAGAATATTAATACATAGCCACAATATAATTCCCTCATATAAACTAATGGTTTCCTTCTATGGAAAAAACCCTTAAATTAACATAACTTCTACTGTCAAATCATCCCCTTGATGAATGATGCATATTGACTACGAAATTACAATATTTTATAAGGTGGTTTTTTCAACTATTTTTAGCTTTGGGAGCACTTCCCCTCAACCCCCACAAGGGGCCCACTATCCCCCCCACCACCGTGAAGAGGGATGTATATTATTCTTGGGGCATACACCCAGCTGAAGGCTCCACACCCAACACGTGTGGGCTATATTTTTTTTTTGTAAGCTAAGGAGTGACCATTCATATTCATTAAATCGAGTTGAAACCTTTACATACACATGATGGTCTCAACCCGCCCCAAGGGTAAACCGAGTTTGTTGTCCATCTAAAGTTTTTAACAGCCATCCAAAAAAAAAAAAATCTGAGTCTCCTTGTCCAAGCTAAGTATACTAGACATTTAAACAAATTACTGCTAGTTCTTATCTGCATTATGAAAAGTGTCCAAAATCTAGGAGCTATCATTCTACATCCAAAAACTAAGGAATTTTCTACTTATCTCCATGAATTAGTCTGCCATGGCCTCCCGCTGGTCTCCTTCTTCCTTTATTCTAGAGTTGGTCTCCCTTATCAGCTGCTTGATCTCTTCCAGTTTGTTGTCCTGCATTATGAGGGTTACCTGAATGTTTTGCATCTCTTTTTTCATGTTAGGAATTCCCTGAGCCAGTTCCGCCATCTCCATGGCAACCTGCTGCATTGCTTTTGCCAAAAGTCTCTTCATAACCCTGTAAACATGTAATGCCTGTTTGTACAGTGTCATGCACCCTCTACTATTTCTCGGATCCAGCAGCAAGTATTCCCAGTCCTCCATTTCTGAATCCAATTGACCCTGTGTGGCTTCCTCCTCCATTCTTTGAATTATTCTCGGGATATCCTCGTCTGTGTTTTCGTTGTAGGCTCGTTCTACGTATTGTACTAACTCTTCTTTAAATTTTTTATATACCTCCTTTTCCCCACCAGAGTTTTCTCGTTGTTCTCCCATTGTCCAGCTGGTCTTCCTCTCCCTCTACCGCCGCGGGTCCTTCCTCTTCCCGTTCTCCCTCTGTTATCCTCCTTTATTCTGTCACCCTGATCCTTCATACCAGAGGTGCCACCCAGGTCGCCTCCTGCTCTTCGCCCTCCGTCTCTCCTTACTCCATACTTCCTTTCTTCCTAAATTTTAACCTTAGGGGGCCCCTCTGCCTCTGATACACTCTTCCCTGGCTACTCTCGGTCGTCCTGTTCAGAGTTATACATTTCCTCTTCGTCTTCCGTCTCTTCCATGCCTATCTAGTATTTCTCCATGGCTTCCCACGATTCCATATTTTTCCCTTTCTTCCCCAGCCCCTTTCCGCCTCTGCTCTCCTCAGTCACTTCCTTTCTTGTTCTTCTCACTGTTGCCATTAGTCTCTCCCTCTTTGTGGTATGTGCTCGATCTTTCTGCCTTCCCTGTTTTATCTTAGGCTCTATTATGGTCTTCTCCACCCTGCCTCCTTGCGCTCTCACTGCAGTTGCTGAGATCACGTTCTTTCCTTCGCACCTCCTCTCTCCTTTATGATTTTTCCTTTGCCGCTCCTCCTCATTCCTCTTCACCACCTCCTGCTGCCACCTGCTATTTCCATCATCTCCCACTTCTCCACGTCTGTCTTCTGTACCATCGCGCCCACGTCCCATCGCTGCAGCATTTCTACCACCCCTTCTGCCTTTCTTTACTCCATCTCTGCTTTGCCTTGGTATTATATCCTCTTTGCAAATTCTCCTTCTCGCCTTCATGATTACCCATATCCCATATGACCTGTCATTATCTTTCGCTCTCGTCATATTAATTGATCTCCTCGCTGTCGTTTTCACCCCGATCGGGGGTCTCTGTGGGTCCTTGTTATTGAGCTATGGATTCATTATGATCCTGAGTGATTATTGTAGTAAGGTTTTCCAATCCTGGTTTATTCATCATTGATGACCAATTGTTGTCTATCTTTTCTCCCCGTTCTTTGCATCCCCAATTTGCAAGAAAGTCTGCAGCTTTATTTCCTTTTCTCCTGACGTGGTTGAAGATTTTATATTGAATGCGCTTTAAAATATTTGCCAAATCTTGAATAATCCCTGTCGTTCTCCAGCTCCTTGCAACTTGATCCCAATCCTTCCCATTATTGAGATTTCGAAGCATTTCCACTACTATCTGAGAGTCGCCTTCGATTTCCAGGTTTGTGTAGCCATTCCTTACTGCTATTCTGAGACCCTGATATACAACCATCAATTCGGCTTCATTGTTGGTCATTATGCCTCCCCATTCCGCATACACCCATCTAGTGTGTCTCTCACTGTCTCTAAAAATACCTCCAAGGCCTGCCGGCCCTGGGTTTCCTTTGGAAGCCCCATCGAAGTTCAGTTTAATGAAGTTTCTTGCTAGATAACTGAACTGCTCTAGACTCTGAGTCTGAGGTCTCTGTTGTCTTTCTTTCAAAGGGTACACCATACCATATTCCATATTCAGTTTTGCTAGGATTCTACCTTCCTCGGGGTTCACTCTCCAATCTTCCTCCTCCCAGGTCTCAACCAGAACCGTCTCCCTGATTGATTTTTGTATTCCTCCCCATATCTTTTCTGGTGGATTAGCTTTATCTAAGAAAATCCTTCGATTCCTTTCCTTCCATAGAAGCCATATAATAAAACCTAAGGCAAGATTCCAGGTTCTCCTTACAACCTTACACGAAAAATTACCCTTTCCCCATTGGAATATGGTCTTTTTAATATCCCTGGGGTCCCTGTTAGATTCTCCAAAGAGTTTTCTGACCTCATCCCACTGATGCTGAGCGAATGGGCAAGAGTTCAGGATGTGTTCCTGAGATTCATTTTCTTGTTTACAAAGGCTGCATCTCGGGGGTCCCTGGAAGCCTCGTTTCTGTAACTTGTCCCACGTCAGGATTCTTTCTTTCCCAACTAACCATGCAAATATATTTACCCTCGGCCACCACTTATTTCTCCAAATTATTTCCCATTCTGTATTTTCTCCCTCCCTCTCTTGTCGTGTGGATAAATAATAGGCTTCTTTGATAGTGAAGGTCCCTCTTGTGGACTTTCCCCATCTGAGGATATCCGGCCCTGGTCTAATTTTGATTTTCCTTGACTACAATTCTTTTATAAATATCCCTTTCTACTCTTGATCTATGTTTTCATCCCATTCCTCTGGTTTTCTCCATGTTCTCCATGTCTCATCTGTCTCCCCTTCTCCCCAGTAATCTCTTACATATTCAAGCCCCTCCCTTACCACCTTCTGATGTGTACTTTGCAAGGCTTGAATGCTGGCCATTCTCTCTCTCTGTTGCCATTCCTCCTCCCAGAATCTAGCTATACCTCCTCCCCTTATTTCCCAGAAGGCATAATTGTTTATGATGTTTTTGTTCTGGCTTGCCAATTCCCATATAGTAGACCCTTTTGGAGTTTCTTCTAATCTGAGAATGTCTTCTGTTGTTAAGGGCATATTATATTTTTGTGTCCATATTTTTTTCCATAAGTCATTTCCTCCCCTCATCCACCTCCACCACAGCTTTGCTCCTAGAACTTGGTTTACGATGCCTAGGTCCCAGAGTCCTAGACCTCCTTCTTCTTTTCTTTTTGTCAAGCTTTTCCACGATACAAGTGCCCATTTAATTTGCAGTTTTGGCCCTCCCCATAGGAATTTTCCAAAGATTTCCTTCATTTTTGTACAGGCTCCTTTGGGCGCAGCCATGACCGATAGAGAGTAGATTGGTATAGATTGGAGAACTGATTTCAGGAGCACCAATCTACCTACTATATTCAGCGTTCGAAAAGACAAACTCGCTAATCATTGAGTTTTTCTATTATTTGCTGCCAGTTTGCTATTATTGTGGGATTTACATCTAATTGATTCCCCAAGTAATTTGTTGGTAGTTCGCCATGTCTGAATCCTAGCGTTCTAGTTAAATGAGCTTTGATCGTTTCTGGGGTATTGAAGATAAAGGTACAAGATTTCTCTTTGTTAATTTCCATACCTGAGGCTTCCATAAACAAGTCCAAAATCCTTTTTACTCCCCTTACTTCCTTTAGCGAGACCTCACCGAAAAGCATGATGTCATCTACGAACTGTTGGTGTGTGGTGGGTAGGTTGCTGCCCCATAGCCGCATCCCTTTGATCTTTCTTTCCCTCATCTCTTTTTTGAAGTATCTTCCCAAAACCTCCGCAACCAAGATAAATAAAAAAGGAGACAGAGGGTATCCCTGTCTTAAGCCTTTGCTTGTGTTGAAGGTCGGTGTTGGCATTCCATTTAACATTATAGAGAAAAAAGGCATTGATATCATATTATGAACCCAGTCTATCCATCTGTTGCTAAATCCAAAAGCCTTGAGGATCTTCGTTAGGTATTTCCAATTTAATCTATCATAGGCTTTTGACAAATCTAATTTTATCAACATCCCCCTCTGCTTTTTTTGTTTTAGAGAATGTATCACTTCCTGGGTAACTACTAATCCATCAAGGATTTGTCTTCCCTCCACAAAGCCGGTTTGTTCTGGGGATATAATGCTAGAGAGAATGGGTTTTAATCTTTTAGCCAGCAGAGTGGCTATTATTTTGTATATTACATTACAGAGGGCTATTGGGCGGAAGCCATGGGCAGTTTCAGAGTTTGCATTTTTAGGAATCAAAGTGAGAAAAGTAGAGTTAAGACCCTGCCATACCTTCTGATTTATGCGTGATTCCTCTACCACCTCTAGTAGCTCTTGTCCCAGAAAATGCCAGCTTGCCTGATAAAATTCTGCTGTATATCCATCAGGTCCTGGGGCCTTGTTTCTCTTCATTCCCTTCACAATTTCTTCCACTTCTTCTATCGTTACTGCTCTCATCAATGCCTTATTTTGTTCCTCTGTTATTATTCTAGGGATTTCCTTGCAGATTAGCTCTGTAGCCTCTCCTCTGTCCACTTGTGGTTCCGTCAACAGGTCTTTATAATGATCTACTAATACTTTTTCAATTCCTTCATGTTCTGTTATCCTCTCCCCTTCTTCATTTTTGATGGAGAAAATCTTGTTCCTTTGCCTGTGTTGTATCATGGCCTGGTGAAAAAACTTGGTGTTCTTTTCTCCTTCTCGAAGCCAGTTTATCCTGGATTTCTGTTTCCATAGAATTTCTTCCTATTTCCTCCGCTCCTCCAGTTGGCTGATTAGAATTCCTTCTTCTCTGCATCTTTCCTCATCTCGTCCTTCTGTAATCATTTTTTGTTGTATCTCTTCCATTTTTTGCTCTAGCCTCTGTTTTTCCATCATTATGTTTCCAAACTCTTCCTTATTCCATTTTTTGATTTTCCCCTTGAGTTCTTTAAGCTTTAACTGAAAGGTATGCATCCTGCATTTTCCTTTTTGTTGACTTTGCGTCCACCATTCCTCCATCTTAGATATAAACTGTGGATTCCTGAGCCAAAAAACCTCAAACCTGAAGGGTCTTTTAAGGGGGTTTTTCTTAATGTCTATCTCCAGCCTGATGGGCCAATGATCTGAACCCATCGCTGGCATTATTGTGGCTTCAATAAATACATCCATGTTCATTATTTGCTCTGATA